>BMAV01008558.1:0-11139 GCA_019973955.1 Trichonephila inaurata madagascariensis
ACTTACCCCTTTTTTATTCGGCCCCAAAGGGATAATAATTATAAATAAACTATCAGCTAATTTTTGCAGGCCTTTTAAGAGGTATGATTTCAGCCCACTTACTGAAATGATCCGTAATTACTAAAACATATCGGTTACTTTAGGTCCGTAACGCAGTATACGAAACTAACAAATCTAACGTAACTATCTCATTTGGATAATTTGTGACTATCGGAATTAAGCGACCAGCTGGTAATGCGTTTTTATTATTGTTTAACTGGCACATGTGACAGGGTGAGACATAAAGCGTCCTAAAATGATCTCTTATGGGCCTGTCGTAAATTCCCCATTATTTCATTTCCCTCAAAGACGTGGAATGTATACTCTCATTTCACCTAATGTAGTTGCGTATTTCGCATAAAACAAAAGCCTCTACTAACCCAAAAAATCGCGAGACCAGTCTCCATATTTCGCATTAAGTGAGCTATCTTCGGGGTTTCCAGATATCGAATACATGACCCAATTCCGGTCCTTTCTCTGCTCTTCAATTAATTGCTCGCGTGACGAAAGTACTAAATCCCTGATTATTGCACAATTAACTTGTTCTCCTACGGTACTTTCCCCGGTTTCCCTTGATAAACATCACCACCGCATTTTGTTCCAGAACGGGGTTTTCCATTCTATTAAAATTCCGCTAATTTCAGAACCCACCTTATCATCCTACTAGACAAATTTTTACCATTTGTCAAACGCGTCAATGCAGCATGATCAGTTATTACTTTTACTGGCAGTGAATCTAAATACGTACTGAATTTATTCAGAGCCCAAACTACCGCTAAACACTCTCTTTCCGTTACGTGAATTTCTTCCGCACATGCGTGCGGGAGGAATATACCACTGGCCTCTGTTCCTGATTAAGAACCGCTCCTATGCCCATTGAACTGGCATCCGTAAGCCACTCAAACGGCTTATTGAAATCTGACAGTTTTAAATCTGGTACTTCCGTTATCGCTAATTTGACTGTGTCAAAGGCCTTATGCGCCTCTACTGGCCAAAAGAACTTTTTAAACTTTTTCTTGAGGTTATAAAGGGGCTCGCATAGATCAGCATAATTCTTAATAAACTTTGAATACCACTGGGACATTCCCAGAAATTTGGAAACTTCCTTAGAATTTTTAGGGGGCCTCATCTCTACTATAGCTTTGACCTTTGCTTCGTCCGTTGTAATTCCATCCTTACTAATTATCAAACCTTAATATTTCAGTTTATCACAACCAAATTTGCACTTCTCCTTATTTAATGTTAATCCTGCTTCCTGCAGTAATCTAAAAACTTCCCTTAAATGTTCGACATGGTGAGTGAACGATGGAGACGATACAATAATGTCATCCATGTAAACACTCACAAACCTCCCTATCACCGGTTTCAAAATAATACCTATTGCCTTCTGAAGATTGGGAGCCTCCCCTGACAGCCCGAATAGCATACGCTTGAATGCGAACGTACCATTCTTAGTGACAAATGCTGTCTTAACTATATCACTGGGGTTTACCACAAGCTGAAAGTACCCAGATCTAAGGACAAGGGACGACATGATTGTCGTGTGGGGGATATTCATTATTAAATCATCAATTAATGGCAAGATATATCTGAGATACTTCGTAATGGCATTCAGCTTCCTATAATCCACAGCGAATTGATACGCTTCTGGATTATCCGGCGGTAACAAATTATTTGTTCTACATAACACAACCGCAGACTCGTACAGAGATTGAATCGGTATTATGGTCCCCTCTTTCAACATTTTCTCAACATGGTAGTCCAAAATACTTTGCTTCACCCTGTCATATCGATATGGCCTAGAAACAACTGGTGGATTATCCCCCGTATCAGTCTCATGATATAAAACATGCGTGAACCCCAGTTTGTCTGAGAACAATCCTTTAAAACTATTAAATAATTACTGCAACTCATGTTTCTGACTTTCTTCCAACCCTGTCTTAGTAAGATCTATTTCCACATTTCCTTCCTCAATCATTGTAACAACTTTTTCAATCTGTGTGAATCCGGGATAGCCAACGCTTTCCGATCAAAATCTAAAACAATCTTCGATCCACTAATGAAGTCAACACCGAGAATACATGGGTATTCTAAATCTGCCAACACGTGAAACATCCAAGGTTTCACAAATTCATTGCTACTCATTGTAATCCAAAGCCCTGTAATGAATAAGTTCAAAATCGCTTTCGTCACTTTAAGGTCCAATTTCAATTGATTTATTTTTTGGCAACATAAAGTAAGAGATAAGTTTTTGTGACGAAGGACGGGTGATCACACATTTGCTTGTAAATGTCACGATAACCAGCTACACATGATTTAAGCCCTTTTTGGAATTTTATACTCCTTTCTTAACTGGTATCTATTTTAAGAAAATAATTTTGCAATTTGTTGGAAAGCTGGATCCCTGCATATTTTTATCCACTCTCAAAGAATCTGGCTTCTTGTCCGTCTTCATAATTTATCAAATTATTAATAATGTCACTGTCATTGAAAGTTTCGTCTTCAATCAAGCACGAACTGCTGGAGCGTTGAGAGAAAGCAACTGAATGCGCATTGTTGGGAGACTATTTATAACACATGGGCAGAGTGTCTTGAAGTGTCTACATTTCAGTGGCGTAACTTACAACCCGCCACAGGAGGGGGAGGGCAGGACTCTAGGAGCCCAAGGCCTGACTTACGCTAAATACGTATTTACCCAATTTATAAAGTAAGTGACAGGCTCACGCGTCTTTTCTGTAACATGATCTCTGGGTTCTTTGACGGCCAAGATTAATGGCAAATGTTTTCCAACCCAAATCCAAGAAGTGAAACACGATTATGAAATGCAAATAAGATAGCTTTTAAAAGAACAGAAGTTTCAGTAAGCAGAATGGCAATTTAGAGAAAGTTATGTTTGGAAGAGATACGAGTGTGAATTGACGGCCCATCAAAAAGTTATCGGGATATTCAGCCATTGATACAAGGTGCATACCATTGCACGTGCACCCAGATATCTTGTACCATGATAGAATCTTATTTTGGATTAAGGTAGGACTGATTATTTGATATTATTACGTAATATTATCAGAATTGAAAGTAGGCGGTAGCATAATTATTTAGATAAGTGGTCTAAATTACGCGATTCGGTTTAACTATATTTGTGTGATTGATCATTATAGATTCTCATTTATATAAATTTATCTAAATTGTTAGAGGTTTAAGTTATATTCTTAATAAAGTCATATTAAGAATTTTAAAATGTCTATTCAATTTGAATATCCCACACCTCTATTCACGCTGACAATCAAAGATATGGTCCCCATAGAGCAAACATACCACATTGGCGCCCGAACAAATTTAATGTATATGACCCTAGGGTAGGAAGCTCGAGTGGGTTTGGTATTTTACCAGAAGTGTGCTTTTCCGTGTCGGAGAATGTGACAGAATTTCTGGAGGCCATAGACAATCAAATAAAATTACTAGAAATACCTAGCGATTTAGCATGTGCTTATTTGAAAGGTCATCTCCGGGGAAGGGCCCGAGATTGGTATCAGATATTGGGATCAGTGTTAGTGTAGGATACCGCCACAGATTTCGCGCAGCTAAACGCTGAACTATCAAAAGCATTCCCCGCTATAAGGAATAAGAAAGATTTGGAAGCGAGGTTGTATGCCTACCAGCAGGGAAGGAAAGAGAAGCCAACGGATTTTGTTTACGATTTGTTAAAACTCCACCAAAATTTAGAACTAAGGATGTCGCAGGCGGACTTTGTTGATCACATTTTTGTTAGACTCGAACCACAAGTCCAGGACTATGTGGAGGTCTGAAATCCGCAGAACACGGTACAACTTTTAGAAATCTTAGCTAAATTTGAAGAGAGGTATTCTTACAAATTAACACGAGGTTCGCAGAATAGTGATAATGTGGAAAAACGGAGTCGAAACGAGCGTAGGATGTCTAATTTTGATGATAATCGCAGAAACTAGAGAAATTCTGAAGTTGGGCGTAGACCAAATAATGGCAGAAATGATTCTAGAGGTACTTATGAGAATGGCCGTCAAAGTAATAAGTGGTTCGAGAGTAGGAACAGATTTCAGAACGATGTCCGCAGATTCAACGAAAGGGGATACCAATTTCGAAAAGAAGATTGAAATGATAATTTTAATACAGGGGACCGCAGAAATAGGGATAGTTACCGGGATATTCAGCCATTGATACAAGGTGCATACCATTGCACGTGCACCCAGATATCTCGTACCGTGATAGAATCTTATTTTGGATTAAGGTAGGACTGATTATTTGATATTAGGACTTGTAATATTATCAGAATTGAAAGTAGGCGGATAATATAATTATTTAGATAAGTGGTCTAAGTTACGAGATCCAGTTTAACTATTGTTGTGTGTTTGGTTTATTAGATTCTCACTTATTAAAATTTATCTAAATTATTATAGATTTAAGTTATATTCTTAATAAAGTCATATTAAGAATTTTAAAATGTCTATTCAATTTGACAATCCCACACCTCTAATTCACGCTGACAATCAAAGATATGGTCACCATAGAGCAACCATATCACAAGTATTAAAGGCAAAACCTGACTTTCAGGGAGGGGGTCGTAACATTCTCCATTACACCACTAGTAAATAGATGGAAAACATTACAGTGGAGCCAATCCTTTGAGTCCTGTCACGGGGGCAGGACTCTAGGAGCCCAAGGCTTGACTAACACTAAATACGTATTTACCCAATTTAGAAAATATTAAAGACGAAACCTGATTTTCAGGGGAGAGGGGGCCCTAACATTCTCCGTTACTCCACTAGTAAATAGATAGAAAACAGTACAGTGGCTGTGACTGTAGTGAAACAGTATAGTGACAGAGAAAAATACCACACAAAAACAGGTTCGACTGATTTATATAGTGCCCCAAAAAAGTATTGCTTGAATACAAATGTGCCCTATTTTAAAGAATCGAGGATACCAAGAATATTCCTTATATTCAATTTAAAATGGTCGTCAGAAAGTATTTTTTTATCTAATGGTTGTTCATAAACAGAGCTTCGAAATCATTAATCTTAAGTTGGTCATGTGAAATTTGAATGAAGCACACCTACCATTTAGCCCTTATGATTTCAGCCATTAAAAGATGTTTTCATGCAATTGTACTGCCTTCCATTTTAGAGAGAATTATATCAACGTTTTTATAAACAAGTAATGTAAAAAAAAAATTTTAAGTCAATTCCTACTTAGGTCAACAAATAAAATTTTTATTTTGGTTACTTTTTATTAAATAATCACAATTAATATAAATATGTATATACATATGACAGAATCTCAATAATAAGTGGCAAAATAGAAAAAGGATTTCTTTTCCTTGCAATTTTTTCCATTTTCCTTTCTATATATGGTGTTGGACTGTTATTTTTGTTTTTGTTACTATTTAGTCATTCACTAAATTTAATTATTCCAATAAAATAGTATAGTAAAAAGAAATCACATTCTCAGAAATTGGACCATGCCAGGTGGGATTCGAACCCACGACCTTTGGATTAGAAGTCCATTGCGCTTCAGGGACACAACGATCTGG
This sequence comes from Trichonephila inaurata madagascariensis, assembly GCA_019973955.1. Classification (NCBI taxonomy): domain Eukaryota; kingdom Metazoa; phylum Arthropoda; class Arachnida; order Araneae; family Nephilidae; genus Trichonephila; species Trichonephila inaurata. The sequence goes on from BMAV01008558.1 coordinate 5,606, forward strand.
TTTCCTTTTTATATATGGTGTTGGACTATTATTTTTGTTACCACTTATTCATTAATTAACTTAAATTAATGAATTATTATTTAAAAATACTCCATTAACATCAAGTGTCTTCCACTACAAGTTTAAAAAACTGTATGTGAACTTGAGTGGACGAATGGAAAGTATTTTATGAAAATTTGAACAAGATATATATATATATATATATATATATATATATATATATATATATATCTTGTTCAAATTTTTATATATATATATATATATATAGGGAGAGTGTGAACTAATAGTAGGAATTGAAAAAATATGTATACAATGCTTCATGTAAAGATTTTGGCATTTACATTCTTTACCCATATATTATGTACTTTGAACTTTCCTGAAAATACATCGTATAATATTTTCATTCTTTTTAGAACTTAAAATTAGTATATAGTAGAACTGTTTCATATTCTCTTAAATCAATTGAGATTGATACATGGTGTGTTTTGAAACATGCATCTCTTCTAGCTATTAAGATTGCTGAAACACACACACAATTTTAATTTTAAAACTCAATCATTTTCTAATCAATTACTTGAATCAGTTGCAAAACGTATTGTTATAAAAGTAAGCTGCAACAAATCCGACCAGAAAACAACATGTTACAGGGAAGTGATTAGCAACGTCTGTTGACACTTGCCCGGATATTAAAGTCCCCCACCATGGATAAAAACACCATTTGTCTCCCCGTCTACGGAAACCAGGCCGATTATCGGGATATTTAATCCTGTTTTCTGTTCTCATTTAGCCCTAAGCCATGTCAGAATATTCTCCTTAATGTAGCGAAGACAGTGGGCTAAAAAGAGAATCACAGTAATTTTCAGTGTTTGTAAAAATTGTTCAACCAGTTGGTATTTTTGAACATATTTACATTTATTGTCAAAATACATTATTATTATACATACAAGAATTAACACTAAAATTAGAGATGCAAAATAATAATTAAATAATAAAGAATCATTTATAAAGAATTTGAATTTTTTTTTTTTTTTTTTGCTCTAAGTATAGTAGAACCAGTTTTTGTGCAGTCCTTTTTTATGCGATTTTATTTTTGTGCGATCATTTTTTTTATGCGGTATACGAATTTCAACGGCTTTGGTGCCACTGTAATGCTTTCTATCAATGTACCAGTGACAGAGAATGTTAGGGCCCTCTTGCAAAGTCAGGTTTTGCCTTTAGTATTTTATAAATTAGGTAAATACGTACTTGGCGTCAGCCATGCCTTGGGCCCCCCTAGAGTCCAGGGGTTACGGAGGTATACGTTACGTCACTGCAATGTACATATATACACTTCAAGATGCTGTGTGTTCATTTGTTATAAACAGTTTCCAGACAATGCACGTTCAGTTGCTTTCTCACAACGCGCCAACAGCTCGCGCTTGATTGAAGACAGAACTTTCAATGACACAGTGACATTATCAATAATCTGATAGATTATAAAGACGGACACACACACACAAGAAGAACCGGATTCTTTGAGAGCGGATAAAATATATGCAGGGATCCAGCTTTCCAACAAATTGGAAAAGCATTTTCTTAAAATGTATACTAATTCTTAAAAGAGCATGGAATTTGAAAAAGATCTTCGATCATGCATATCTGGTTATCGTGACAGTTACAAGCAACTGATCAACCGACCTTCGTCACAAAAACTTATCTCTTACTGTATGTGGTGCGAAAAATAAATCAATTTAAATTGCATCTTTGAGTGACGAAGCGATTTTGAACTAATTCATCACAAGTAGATAAACGCTTTGGATTACGATGAGTAGCAGAGAATTATGTATGTGCATTCTGAAAACTTCTCCATGTATACAAAGCGAAACTAAATGTTTTAAAAATGTTTCCATGTGTAATTTAACTATTTATTTTGTCATGGAAGTACTTTCTCATAAATTACGTAAATGATTGGCGTATTTTCTAAGTGCGACTTTTTCTATGCGGTCCTTCTCCACCGCATAAATTTTTTTTTCTGTAGTATTTCGACAAATTTGTTTGTTATATGTAAGAATTTATGAAATTCTCGGATATTTTTTTTGTACGGTTATTTCTATGCGGTTCCTATCTACCGCACAAAAACAGGCTCTACTGAATATGTATCTTATTTGTGAAGAATTTAAATAAGATCATATACACGTAATGAACGTAACTTTTTTTCCATTTTCATTTTCGATTTCAGTGATACATGAGATGCGTGACATATAGGAAGAGCCTAAAAAGCAAAGTTTATACAAGCAAAAGCAAAGTTACTTGTATACCATTTTATAACACTTAATATTTTCAAAAAAAAAAAAAAAAAATAGATTTTATAAAGTATGTATATATATATATATTTTTTTATGGCTCTACCTAACCTAATTATTTACCTAATTTTTCAAAAATTTGAGATCATGATTTCCAAACTTGTTAAGAATTTTGACTAACTGTGTTGATAAATTTTAACATAAGTTGTATATTTTTTATATGACATCTGTAGAGCACACAGGAATTTTTCAAGGGGGGCGAGGTGGCCGGCTGGACCCCCCAAAAGCCCGGGCCACCATGCTCCTTTTGATTTTGTAGATTTTCGGGGGGGGAAACAGTAAAAAACTAATTATTACGTAAATGATTAGCATTAGTTAATAAAAAATTAATTATTAATAACAAAAAATTAAATTTTACGTACTATATACTTATAATTATAATCAATCGAAAAAAAATCAAGGGCTTTTGGGGGGTCCAGACCCTCAAGACACCCCCCTTTGTGTGCGCCACTGTATGGCATTAATAACTTCCGACAGTTGAGAGCATAACCTTCCTTGATGAATGAGAAAGCAATGACATAGAATTGGGTACCGAAAGTTATTTGATTGTTAAGTCAAAAAAATTATCGATGCCCTTCTGATTTTTTGACAAACTATCAAGTTGATAATATGCGCGTATCCTAATTTGACTCGATAGTCTTTTGACCAACAATTACGTAAACGAATAATTAAAAATTAATTATATGAGCTAAGATATCTCGAACTTTACAATCTTATAAGCCTTCTTTTATATCAAAACTTGCTCTAAACTATCAAATTTATTCAAAGTAAAATTACACGCGAATGCTATTTAAAATAATGTATGCTACTGATAAATCTTTTTTTAAGCACTTAATTTATTAATTTATTTTTCCGCTGCTAACATATATATGTGTAGCGGTGGTATCTATATAAGCCAGTAACAGCTTCCGGACAGAGGTGATCCTTTTGTCCAGTGGTATGTTACGTGCTTACGAATCAGAAGGTACCGAGTTCTATTCTCCTCATTGATGACCTTGACACTGTTCTAAAAGAAAAACGCAACCTTCGTGCGGCTGTTGTGGCGCCATCTATCTTCCGCAAGAGCAATCAAAAGTCGTCAGATCCATTTGACGCAGCAACCAAAGCCGTCAGACACACTTGATGTAACAGCAACAACTCACACGCTCGCCATGACAATTATGTCGTTCGCTCACCTATCCAACCGACTCACTTGTGGTGGAACATTGTAGCGGTGGTATCTATATATATAAGCCAGTAAAAAAAAAACACATCCTTTGGACAGAGGTGATAACTTTTGTCTAGTGGCATGTTACGTGCTTACAAATCCGTAGGTCATGGGCTCTTTCCTCCGGATTTGCGTCACCTCATACATATTATAAATGTTATGTCTCATGCATTCCCTCTTTCTCATTTACACGATTCACATAATAATAAAAAAAATGTTCCATTCAGGTCATTTTCATGAAAATCTGTAAAGCATTATTAAATAATAATTATTACGCTTTTTACAGAGAAATAGCTAAAAAAAAAAGCGTATTACGTTGATGTTTGAATTATAGGTTTAAATGAATGTGCAAGAATAGAATTAATTATACTTGAAACTCTTAAAAATAAATTAAGTGAAATTAATTTGTTTTTGCTATAATAATACACGAAACTTTATGCATACTAATTCATTATTAATTAGTAAAATACATATTTTATTCTACAGAAATGTAGAGGAGTTTCTTAAGGCACATAAATCCTATATCCACGAAATCATTCTCTAAAATATTACTGAAATTTTTTGAATGATTTTAGAATAAAATATTTTAATATATATTTATCTGGCAAATAATTAATAGCTCATTATAAAATTAATTAATATATGCTTCTTTTTTTCAGTTCACCATACATAACACACTCCACAGTATAAGATCAAAAATGAGATGGTACATCAAAGTATTTTTTTAATTCCTTATAAATTCAAGGGTTTTTTAAATATCACTATGAGGGATGGATTACTCAATGAATTGACCAGAAAATTTAATTTTTCAAGCATGAAATGAATATCTTCTTAAATGTATAACACAACTCTATCTTGTAAACTATATTATAAAAATTTATTAGCAAGCAGTTGACTTATATTATTCTTGTTTGCAAGGTTTAAGACAGGGAATTTTCATAAAGAAATTCTTCGAGCAGAGCTCCTAATAACAAGAATTTATTTCATCCCTAATTTTATACCTATTTTACAAGCAACAAAAGAGTTCTGGCTTTCATGCACAGGAAAAAAAAACTTTTATTGCATTTCTTCACTTACCGTTTTGAATTTCTATTTTTGCGATATCGGCAAATAAGAAATTCGAGAATGGGATAAAATTGATGCTAAAAGCCTTTCTTAAGTTCCGTATAAATTATTGGCCGTCCTTATCTATAAAGGAGTAAAAAATACAGCGGAATGTAAAATCTTTTATAAGTATGGTAATCGGGACTAATGGTCAAAAACACACACAAGTATTTCGAAAGTAATCTTAACTCTAACGGTCAATTAGCAAAGTGATATTTTGTTCTTCCTACTCCTTTGCGTCATTCGGATAAGTATTTTAAGTAATTAACTTGATCACAGACATAAAAAGTAAGGCTTCAGATAAGTTACTCGTTGTACACAGGTATTCATTAGCTTTCTTGCTAGAGACATATTAAAAACGAGAAAAATATGATAATGGATAAGATTAATCAATCTATTTTAATCTTTTAGATTCTTAGGCGCTACTTTTTATTTACAAATTCATAGAGCCCATAAAGTTCTATAAAATATCTCGTAAAAAAAAAAGCTTTTACGAAACGTAATTTTCAAAAAAAGCCGAAAAGAGTTAAGTGCTTCGATATCTATTTTATTTAATATATTAAGAACGTGAAGTGCATATTTAAAATATATCTTTGTTTTCAGTAATAGAATGGAATGATCTTAATTTCTGTTAAGTATTCTGGAGGCAAATCGTATTGTTGTGAATATTTTTAGGGTGGCATAGCATTTTCTTTAAAAAAGCATCTAAATGCATCAAATGAAAGACATGTACCATAACTTTTATCTCTGTTGTTTTAATTAAGACTGAAAAATAATAAATATTCTGATCTGAAACAATGTTGATTCATACAATAGAAAGAGGATTAGCATTTATTTATATATATATATATATATATATATATATATATATATATATATAT
>BMAV01008558.1:17291-38375 GCA_019973955.1 Trichonephila inaurata madagascariensis
TGGGTCCCTTATGGTATGGGGGGCGATATCTTGGCGTGGTCTTGGACCACTTGTTACTCTGCATGGCAAGGTTCAAGCTGCCCACTATGTCGATATCCTGGGGGATCAGGTGCATCCATTTGTCCAGACTTTATTTCCCGGAGAATGCCCATTTTATCAAGACCACAACGCTCCTATCCACAGAGCTAAAATCGTGCAAGAATGGTTTGCAGAGCATGAGGGGGACGTAGGTCATCTTTCTTGGCCCCCTCAGTCACCTGATTTAAATATTATTGAATATTTGTGGGGATATTTGGAGTCAAAACTCCGTGCTCGATTCCCCCCACCATCTACGATTTCGGCATTAGAGACCGCTCTCCACGAAGAATGGCTTCATATTCCATTAAAAGTTGTTCATGACCTCTATGCGTCCATCCCACGTCGCATACAGTCTGTAATTCAGTCAAAGGGGGGTCCAACTCCCTATTAATAAAGCATTTCTCCTCTTTCATAGGTGTTCGTATTATTTTGTCACCCATGTGTACATTATTAAAGTAAAAGCAAAAAAAAAATAGAGAGCTTTAATATTTTGATTAATTTTTCTTTGTCCGATGTTGCTTTGGTCTTACAGTGCTTAACCCCCTATTATCTTCTTGTTGCGGCCCGAGTGAAATATGTATCGTATGTATGTGGCCAGGGCTCGGAAAATGGTTGAGTACCCCTGAGCTAGACGGTTCGAAATTAGCCGGCAATTGACCTTGCAACAATTATGCGTTGAATGAGATGAACAGACTGAGAAACCGGTCCAGAGATAACTAAAAAATAAATTAAAAGTAAAAAAAAAAACTTTTTTAAAAACAAGCTTTTATTTAAATGCGATAAGAAGAATAAAATAAACTTTTCTTTTAAAACTTTTTTTTCTACCAACTTATTACATCATTACACAATTTATGATATAAAAGCTTGTCGCGAGATTGACCTGTGTGGATAAACAAGTAAATTAAATAGCTTGATCTGATTGATTTTAACTTTTAAAATTTTTAAACTAAGTAAATACTCTCTAGTACTTATATCTCGCGACAAGCTTTTATATCATATAAATTGTACAATGACGTCATAAGCTGATAGTAAAAAAAGTTTTAAAAGAAAAGTTTATTTTATTCTTCTTAGCGCATTTAAATAAAAGCTTGTTTTTAAAAAAGATTTTTTTTTTACTTTTAATTTATTCTATTTAGGAACAAATAAAACAACATATTTTGACATGAGACAATCGAATTTACAAATTCTTTTTAAGTTCCTTATTAGTCCCCTGTTCTGTTTTAAGAAAATAGCAAGAAATAGCACAAAAAATAAGAAAATTTTATGAAATAATTAGGAATAGGAAATATATTAGGAATAATAAAAAAAAATAGGCAACAGAAAAAGAAACATGTAAGTTGGAAGAAAAAGGTTCTTCAGAATCTTTTAATTTAGAACATTGCATATAATCACTTCAATTGTATTCTCTTACTAATATGTATGTAAGCAAATACATCGCAATTTTTTTAAGCAACAGAAAATCTAAAACAAACTTAGCAATAAAAGTATATAATCAAAATAATTTTTAAAAACCACTTTTTTCAGTTCTAATCGCACTTTTAAGGCATAATATAGAATTGTAGAAACATATGTAATCGTTAGTAAATTTTCTTTTTAAAAATGTATCTCAAATATTAATACATTTTTAAAATGAAAATTCCAATTAAAAAAATCCTTACAGGAGAAAATTTGTATGGTAAAAGTAATATATGTATATGAAATAATTTGTGAATCAACTTCGATATGTTTACAGATGACATACATGCATTTTATTAAGTAAAAGTATTTGTTGCTACCTAATGATAATTTAACGTCAGCTCTGACCGCGTATTATCTTCTTATACAGGGATCAATAAAATTTTCCAGCGATGTGATGCTATAAATTAGGGATCAAATGTGTGTGTGAGCTTGCGCAAAGGTATCAAATAATTCTAAAACAAACAAGTAATATACAAAAAATGTTAAGTCAATTCCTACTTTGGTTAACAAAGAAAAATTTTATTTTAGCTAATTTAATCAAATAGATACAATTAATATAAATATGTGTACACATCTGACAGAATCACTATATTAAGGGGCAAAATAGAAAGCAATTTTCATTGTGCAATTTTCCGTTTTTCTTTCTATATATGGAGTTGGACTATTTTTTGTTTTGTTTGTTATTATATATTCATTAATTAAATTTAGTTATTCTAATAAAATAGTATATAGTAAAAAATAAATCACATTCTCAGAATTAGGCCATCCCGGGTGGGATGCGAACCTACGACCTCTAGATTAAAAGTCCAACGCGTTATCCATTGCGCTACAGGGACACTACAAACGATTTTCCTTTCTATATATGCTGTTGGACTATTATTTTTGCTTGTTACTATTTATTCATTTTTTAAATTTATTAAATAATTAATATTTGATGTCAATATTCAATTCAAGTATCATCCACTACAAGTTTAAAAAATGTATTAGAACTTGAATGGATGAATAGAAAGTATTTTATTAACGATTGAAAATTTGATCAAGATATATATATATGGAATTGAAAAAGTAAGCTTTGGATCCAAAATGAATTAAATTTAGACTAAAGAAACAGAATTCCGATTAAATCCACCCGTTTCATTAAATATGATGATTTAAATTGAATATATGTGTTTTTTTTCCAACAAATATAAAAATTTAACTGTAAGAACTCACTTGTGTTACTTGCGAATCCGGATTTTAATAATATTGCTTAGTCATATATATATATATATATATATATATTCTACAATTTTCTAAATATTACATTGCAAAGATATGAAAAATTGGTATTTTCGATGAATTTCTATGACTAGAATAAATGCAACTTGAGTTGATTGTAATCATGTATTTTCTATTAGAAACTAATTATTTATTGATTGAATATTTCTTGTAATAAATTCGTAGAAATTTAAATAAATATACTCATTTTATGTTCCATTACTATATCAAATATCATATAGATTATCTGTGCACTTCTACCAGTGATTCAACTCCCTTCCAAAGACCAACATTTTAAAAAATTTTTACCTCAGATATTACGCCGGCTGGGACGTGTGGTTGGTTAGGTGCGCTGGCCTTGTGTTCCCAAGATTGCGAATATAAAGCCCCATTTGAAAGAAAAGGGGGAAAAAATCATTGATATTACGCCACATTGCTTTCATCAACCTGTTTTTTCAATGCCTCCTCCCCATAAGAGAAGTCTGTGTACAACATTGACTTCTACCAATTGCTTCCACGGAGAGTTTCTTAAAATACCAAAAAAAAAAAAAAAAAACTGCATGCAAATAAGTAAACTTGCTATTTTCCATTCATCAAAAACTTTATTGTTGGGCAAAAAGAAAAAAAAAAGATATTCACATTTTTTAGAAGCCTTTCGTGTTAAAAAGAATTTCTAGGGACAGCAGAAGCGCGATCTCTCTAAGAAAATAACATTACAATGTGCAATTTTAATTGTTCATTGAACAGAAAGAACATTTCTCATTCAAACAGTTTTGAATATTTAATGTTTCATATTCCAAGAACAAAATGCAACATAATTAAGCTGAATCTTGATATTTTTTCGTAAATCTAAAGTTTTTTTTTTTTTTTTTTACATTCTTGAAACACACAAAAAAATTAGTTTTCAATTATGTGGGTTTTGTTTGTGTTCTATAGTGTGTAGTTCATATGTAGGCAGTTTCTTCAGCGTGATGAATCTCCTATTTTCTATTTAAGCCTTATAAATATTAATATTAATTTGTAATGGATGAAAAACTCTTAATAGCTTACATGTATATTTTTGGTGAAAGCTTATTCAATTCCTACTATTAGCTCACAATCTCTCTATATCTTTTTCAAATTTTCAATCGTTAATAAAATACATTTTAAAGCCCTCAATTGAGCTGAAATTTTATATACACGATTATTTTGAATGGCAGTACAATAATTTAGTTATAATTAATTAAAATTAATTATCTGAAACTAATTATATATTTAAAGAATTACAGATACAGCCACATTGGCTTCATTTTTAGCGACTTGGGTCAAAACTTTAAAAGATTTTTTTCTCACGTTTTAAGGCATTCAGTTGAACTGAAATTTTACATACACGACTGTTTTGGATGACAATACGACACTTTAATGATAATTAATAAAAATTAATTGCCACTTAGTATTGTGATTCTATATCATTTGTATATACATATTTATATTCATTGTAATTATTTAATAAAAAGTAACTAAAATAAAATTTTTCTCTGTTGACCTAAGTAGGAATTGACTTATTTTTTTTAATATTAAATTAGTGACACTTAATTAGAAGAATTATTTCGTTGTTTTAAGCACAACACAGATCAAGTTTAAACGGGAAACAAAAAAAACAAAATCTGTAAAATTTTTTCGATATCTATGTTGACGTCTTCATTAAGTCGCTAAACATTTCATTGAAGTATCTAAATCCCTTCTCTGGCAGTAATAACCCTGAACAAGAGGCCCCAAAAGGGGGGAATTCACACAGCTGGTCATTATGCTTGAATGGGTCGTTGTTATTACGGAATGCTTCAAATATAAATAGGAACTCGTAAGTCATCTTCAGGTCATAACTTGTGGAGACAGATTTTTGAATTTGTCACGTGACCTAAAAGAACTCTACTATATGAGTAGACTTCACACAATCTCCCCTCTCCCCCATCGAGATTTCTAATTTGTGTGGGCGAATTTTTTTAACAGAATGATTTCCTAAGTTGTAACTTTTAGAAAGTTACTGAGTTACACATATACCATCACGTGCACACACACCACGTGATCTTATCTAAAGATAAAGAAAAAACATGACTTAATTGGAAAAACATAGCTGCGATTCTTTTTGCTTGGTGTCTTTTTTTATTAATTTGAGTTAAAGCTCAAAAAAAGTGCTGAGAAATTCCTGAAGCATTACGATACATTTTTAGCAAGGTCAAAAGTATATCATAATGTCTCGTTGAAAGCTCAAGCGATGTGTGTGATGAATCTTCACATAAAATGTATGAACTAATAAGATTTTTGATGTACGTTTTTGGAAGCTTCGTACAACGCTCGTTTTAATATTAATATATAATTTGAAATTTATGTATATTATTATAAAGTCACACCTATTACGGAATTCCTAAATTATCATCATCGATGAAAAACATTGAAAGTTGCCAGATTCAAAGATCATTTCCAACTATCGGATGCAATGAATAAATTCTGAAGTCCTTGGAAGTAACATTTTTTTTCCATTATTTTTATAATAAAGTCCTTAAAGTATTTCTTTAGGGTTGTTTTATTGAATTTCGTCATGTTATAGCTAATTCTTAGACTACTAAAATGAATTTTCTTAGTCCCGACTTAAAGAGTTCTATTGTTTAAAAATTATAATGTTGAGAGTTGGTTTATTTTGCTTTCACAAGAGGCTATTAAAGATTTAAAGAAATGCTTAACTATTCTCATTCAATTGATATAATTAATATTTTAGGTCTTTGTAGGATATTTTTGTAACCTAATCTGATTTGTGTTCCAGTTTAATAATCAGGAATCAATTACAAAGTTAAAATAATTTCTGAACTGGTTAATCAATCGTTTTTTTTCCATGTTCGCATGGATCAAGTATTCTTATTTACATCTTTTTATTCGCTCTTTGAGCATATTCCCACATTAATATTTCATTCTTCGTTATTATTTTTATTTTCATTTTTACCATTTGTTACGAAAGATATTTCTTATAAAGTTTTTGTCAATAATGATGAAGAAAAAATACTTAGAATAGAGAGAAAATATCAAGCAAAAAAACGGCTGGTTGTGAAGACGAGCAATTATAAAATAAAAACATGTTGAGTGGGCCTAATACCAATGAAATTATGCACGACTTTTTAAAAGATTTCTTATTGGTAAGAAATATTTTCTAAGATGTCAGAAATGTTTATTGCTATGTAGTAGGCCTTTTCCCAAAATTTTCTTTCATTGATTACAAATATTGAAACTGTAAACTTTTACTCTGGTAAAGTAATCTCGTTTCAGATTAGATACGCTTTATTCAAATTTTATTAAATAGTGGGATTAATGGGTATATATCCTATTAAAGCCGTTTATGTCCTATTAAAGCTATCATTTTGTGTCGTTTAAAAGGGTCAGATAAGGGAAGCAGATACCCGATTTGGTAGTCCGTACGGTGTACGGACTACCGAAAAATGATCATAACCGGTTTGTACCTACGCTGTACGGGCACTGATATTTTAATTTTTCAATCTTTGTGATTCGTACATATTTTTAATTCTTATAGTGAGATTATTAGTGATAGTGAGTTCTTACGAGATACAGTATGTGTCCATGCTACTGAAATACTTCTCATCCGGGAATTTTTTTTTTTTTTTTTTTTGTGTTTTTTTGAGGGGGAGTTTTTTTTTTTTTTTTTTTTTTTTTTTTTTTGGGGGATTTTTTTTTTTTTTTTTTTAAGGTAGGAATTTAGATTCTTGAAAATATTCAATAAGGAACATGGATTGGCAAGGCAAAGTACAATTTGTTGTTTGAGAATAAATGAAAATGGGGAGATAATCCAAAACAGCCGATATTATATCTATCCCCATTGCAATAAAAGATTGAGTATTACACCATGATTTTTTTAAATTGTGTGTGGATTTACCGGGTGTCCATAACTAAACTTGAAATTTGAGAGCAGTCTATAGCAAAAACTATACAGACGAATTGCATGAAAATTGGGTAAAGGCAGAATGAAATGACGGGAATTTTATCGATGAAAAAAACAATGAGTTTCAAAAACCACCATTAGATGTAAACTATTGGCAAATACAATTATCGTAAAAATAGTAAACCTGTGCGCGAGCAGCAACCCGCGGGATTTAAAAATGCGAGAGGTGTCATACTCATTTCCAAGTCATGGAAGATGACGCTGATTCTCCAGGAACGTGCTTTATTGAAGTTGTTTTACCAAAACGGAGACTCTGCTACTGAAGCTTTGTAGAAATTTCGGTCTTTGAGGTGGTTATGAAAATGTCCACTCAGTAGTCAAGGATCAACAAACATGATTAGGAAATTTAGAACAATGGAATGTTGGGGATTCAACCAGGAAGGAGATGGAAGTGTGTTGCAGCACAGATAGTGGATGATGTAACGACGCAAGTGGAGGAAGATAGATCACAAACCATCAGCAGCACCAGTATTCGACGTATTACAGCATCTGTTGACTAACCTCGTTCTACGGTTCATAAGATTTTTCTATACGTCTTACATTACTATCCCTATAAACTGTAGCTAGTGCAGCAGCTCTTACCAGATGATCTGGATAGTAGGCAAACTTTGGCGTTGCTGTTTCTTGCGAGTTGAGCTCCTGGATGAACATCCATGGAACATTTTGTAAGCCAACGAGGAAGTGGCGTAGCGTGGGCTTTCGCCGCCTGGGGCCGACCGGAAATTTTTCGCCTCTCTATTTTAATTAATAGTCAAGAAAATTAGTAAAAGTAAAAAAAGGGCAGCTTTAAATTTTTTAATTCATTAAAAATGCCCTTTTCGTGCTTTTTTCACAGCAAAATCTTTTATACACTTGTCAATATCAATATTTATGTCATGTTCAATTGCCAGAATAGCTAAATTTGTGTTAGCCTTAACGTGGACATAGTCGATCTAAGATAATTTTTGATTAATTTTAGCTTAGAGAAGCTTTTCTAGCAACTGGCATTACTGATGGCAGATATTAAAATAATTCTCAACATTATGACAGTGTTTGGTATTCCATCTTCAAGTTTGAACTCAATAATATATCTTAATAGATCCAGAGAGCCGGACCTAATGAGTTCTTTTTTACAGCTTGGGTCGGTTGCAGCTACGAAAGCTTGTAGACGTACGTACTCAAGTTGGAATTCTTCTTTATTAATGTCTTGAAGCGCTTGCTCTAATTTAAGTTCGTCCATACTGAATATCACTTCAGGCCTTAAAAAAGCGCATTTTTGCGCTAGATTCTGCAACTGTTGGAATCTTTCCTGAATTTCAGTCGTTACTCTGTCTATTGAAGAAAACATTATTCGCCTCAAGTCATCTTCGCACGATAACTGAACATCTTTACTTCCGTCTCCAAATATATGCGTCCTCCTGATTCGTCTTGGGGGTTCAAAAAAAATTTCAAGCTCTTCACATAAACTTTTAGCATATATTAAGCGTCCTCCACGAATTCCTCTCATTTTGCTTCTAATACGGTCTGTAAAGCACGTATTTTTCGAGCACATTGATGCATATTTAGTCCTTCTGTTTGCAAATAATTTTGAGCATCATTCACACAGTACCGGTTGTCAGAAGCCTAAGTAACATGAAAACAAATGTGATTGCATTAGCGACTAATAAACTTCCTGCATCTGTGAGTATATTAAAGCTTTCACTCGTTTCCGTCAGTTTCGTCGTGCAGGCGCGATTTGGAGTTTGAAATATTTTTTGAATTTAAATATCTTGGTGCTTGCCGCCTCCTCTTTTCGTATGCCGCCCGGCACCCCCTACTCTCCGCCACTGCAACGAGGCCCACTTTCACGTGGAAGTTGTGGTGAACACGCACAATTGCCGTATTTGGGCTGTTACAAACCCACATCTATTCCAAAAAACTCCATTATACTCTTCGCATGTAACGGTTTGGTGCGGCTTTACTACAACCTTCATTGTAGGTCCATTTTTTTTTTTCGAAAATCATAGCGCCGCAAGACCTGTGACATGCACCGTCACTGGTCAATAATATGCTTCATTTTCAGAGCAATATGTTATTCCGGCTCTTCAGGCAAGATGATGTGATATAACTACAGGGTTTATACAGGAGGGTGCTCCTGCGCACATCACCCATTGTGTAAAACAAGTACTCCACCGTCATTTCGGGGACGACAAAATCATCAGCCGGCATTTTCCTACAGCTTGGCCTCCTAGATCCCTCGACTTGAATCCTTGCGACTTTTGGCTGTGGTCTACCGTGATCCCATCACATCTCTATCCGACCTTAAAAAAGCATAAAACGCCATGTTCATAACATTCCCCAGTTCATGCTGCTTTCAACAGCCGGATATGCGATTTTACGCTTCCAGATAGTAGCAGACAATGGTGGACAGCATATCGAGAATGTTTTGTAAACTTTTGTAGATTATTTATATGTTCTCAATAAAGCTATAATACGCCACCTAGAGGTAATTTTTTAAACTCCTTGTTTTTTTTCCCTCGATAAAAATTTCCCATCATTTCATTCTACCATTACCCAATTTTCATGCAATTCCACTGTACTGTTTTTTGCTATAGACTGCTCGCAGATTTCAAGTTCAATTATGGACCAGTATATATGCACACGCACACGAAGTCCTCAACCGCTTAAAGAAGAGGTACGAGCATATGAAATTTTTTAATAAGTATGAGAGTTCTACGACTCTGGTTACTGATGCTGCTAAGGTGTAGCGCTGTTGAGGTCGTTGTCAAGACCGGATTACTCCTAGTAAATGCGACGTTAAGACGACATTGGAATGCCCATAGATGGGAGCTTCGATAGGTCACAGTAAGTGTGAAAGTCAATTGGAGAGAGAGTCCATTGGAGTGTGCTGGAAGTCGATCGATGAGAGAGACCGTATAGAGTATTGAAACTTGTAGAAATATCTCCCTAGTTTCTGTGAAGCTTTTTAGCGCATCTAGAGTCTATGGGCTTCCCCTTTAGGTGTGTCTTTAAAGGTGGAATACGTCATGCCCACAAAAGTGACACGCGATGTAGAATCACTTCTGTTTGGATGTATAGCTGGGATAACTATTTCACTATTGGTTCCCCTCACGCGGACTTTGAAGCCGGTGGCTGGCATGGGAACTGCGTCAGCCACCTCACTGTCGGGTGGATCAAGGGATGTCAAAAGTTGACTTCCCTTAGACGTAAGCGTAGGGGTGTCCAGTTTGGAATACTTTCCAACGCGAAACTACTTGACCGTTGAGCCGTCACTAGTTCCCTAACAGGAAAGGGGTCCTTTGGTTAGACCGCCGCAAGAGAAATTCTTTTAAGATGTATGAAACATTCTTCATAGCATGCAGTGTACTTATAAAAAGCAAACATTTAGGGGTGTTTGTGTACCACAATTATAAAATGCAAAACAGTCTGAAAACTTTAAAATTGAAAATTAAAATAAAATTTGTTCATTTTCACATTCTGTTTAGTATTATGCTTAGTTATATGAAATTAAAAAATGGGCCTTTTTTGGAACATTTTGAGCAAAAAAAAAAAAAAAAAAATGGTCGTTTAAGGGGAAAAGACTCGGTCGGGTTATAGATCTTGAAACGAAGGATGAGAGCGAACTCCAGTAAGAAGATCCTGCCTTATTTTAAGAAAAACATGAAACATTTGAAAAGAAAATTTTGTATCCATGCTTAATCTTCTTGAACAGCTAAGAAAAAAAAAAGCTAAAAATTCCTTTTTGATAACTCAGGTGCGTCAATAGCTTCTGCAACTCAATGAATCACTCCTTTTTATTTCCTGAGCCTCGTGAATATTGCCACTGTTATTATGGAGTATACGTGATGGAAGAAAAGAACTCACAGAAAAGAGAACACTTTGTCATTCAGTACATAAAAGAATAAGTCTGAATTCATTTTACGGTTTTTAGTATCTATGGACCTACGAGAGAGTTTTAAAAAGACAGTGAAAAATACTTCAAATTTTACTTATTTATTTTTTGTAACTTCTTTTATCATCTAGCACGAATAAAATAATTAATTCTGTTCAGTGAAATTGCGGGATCATTAGATCTTTTTCTAATAGTATGATTCTTGATGAAATCCTGGAAGAAAATAACTAGGAAATTTTATGATTTCGGATAACACTATAGAAATAAACAAATATTTTGAAAAGTTAATTACTATATTTCTATCAGTTCGTTGTGAATTTTTTAAAAATAAAAATTTCATTATTAGATGTTGATTCACATTTAATCTTGAGAGTAGAATAATTTAAAGTAAAATATTTCCTATTTTAGAAGTAAAGAGAATTTAACAATTAAAACAAATACACACACACATATATATAGTATTTCCCTCAACATTAGGAATTAGCTAAAAGAGGGAAAGTTGACTAGCCATAAAACTGGTTATAAGTCCTCTGCTTTTAAATAAAATTTAAATCCCTCCACGGTAAGCATTATTTAAATTACTGCAACATCCATCTATTTAAGTTTCCAAGTAGAGATAATCAAAAACTATGTACATATACAAACACACACACTATACCTGACATTGAAAATACAACACCAAGAAGGAGAAGTTAGAAAATTATGCAAATTTCATTGTAGCAGCACCTCACCGAATGATGCAAGTAACGAGTGAAAAGCACTCTCTAGCATTTGTTGAGTAAGTTATAAGGGAAGGAAAACGCAGAATTAACAATGTATCCGTGCTGTCATTTCTGCCAGGAAAACCATTGTAGAAATTCTTTTTCTGGTCTCATAGAACACGTACAATATCAGAGAATGCCAGGCCCCCATAAAAAAAGGCAGTTCCAGCAGACAGGGGATTCTATGAGGGGCATAGTAATTTGATTGAGGACAGGTTGATCTATGCATTTCTCCCTAGATCTTCATCTAATCTAATACGTCTGGGGCATGACTGAACGCCGCTTGCATATCCTGCCACTTCCGCTTTCGGAAGACGAATTGTGTCAAATGGTCGACAAGGGACAGATAGAAATCCCTTAGGAGGCCATCCGTTCTCATTGACTTTGTACTATGTTGCTTTGTGTATCGCTTTCGGCGTTAGTCTGGCAACTTATTGAGAAAACGTTGTTGTCAGGGCCGCTTTTCTGCTTAGGCACGCTGGGCACGTGCACAAGGCGCAAAAGATTTGGAGGCGCAAAAAATTGGAGGGAGGAAAAAGAGAAAAAAAACTTAAAATTACAGTGAACGTACCACCGCCTAGCGAATTGTGAGAAAAGCATTTCTGCCCTCAAGAGAGTAAAAACTGAAAAGAGATCTACTATGAAAAATGAAAAACTTAACAGTTTGATGTTGATAAGCACTCAAAATATTGCAATGGAAATGGATAACAATGATATTATTAATGATTTTCTCGAAGAAATCATTCGTTTTTCGTAGCAAACCTTCGTTGTACAAGTACAATGACAGTGGCTCAACTAAGATTAAGAATGTCGAAAAGTAAAAGATAGTAAAGCGATGAAAAAGATGAAATTAACAAGTTGAAAAAAGTTCATACAATAATGTATACTCTATACTGTAATTGCAAACGATTTCATTAATTTACTGTTCTAATTCAAAAAAGGATGGAGTGGGGAGGGGGTCCATAATGCCATAAAGTAAGAAATGAACAAGAGTGGGCAAGCCATACCACTATTCTTTCCTTAAGACTGTCAGTCCATAACACGGCGGGTCCATAGGTGGTGGAAAATGGAAAGACTATCCAAACAGCAAAAACAAAGAAAGGGAAAATTCTTC
Organism: Trichonephila inaurata madagascariensis; assembly: GCA_019973955.1. Taxonomy (NCBI): domain Eukaryota; kingdom Metazoa; phylum Arthropoda; class Arachnida; order Araneae; family Nephilidae; genus Trichonephila; species Trichonephila inaurata. The sequence continues at coordinate 29,816 of BMAV01008558.1, forward strand.
CCGAGACAAAACAATAAAAGTAAGAACCGAAGGAGGAAGGGGGTTGCTCTGGAAATAGGGGGTAACTATTGAAGTGCCTAGGTTACCGGGGAGGTTAAAAACGGTCCTGGTTGTTGTTACTATGTGTTACGAGCATCATCAACATCTACACGGGATCTCTTCTTGGCTTTAAGCGCACGACAGCATAGGTGAACAAGGACTCCTCAGCTTGCTCATGACCTTGCTGCTGTGTCTGGAAGAAGAATTTCCAGGCAAATGTTCTATAGCCGTCTTGCAGAGACTGTCCTTTACACTCAACGTCCAGTCTTGCGTATCACTTTGACTGCATCCAACAGAAAAAACAGGATATTTGTGGAGCTGAAAACATCAGTCGTGACACCACAATAATGGGGGCGTTTTCTTTTCAGTGATGAGTCGAAATGTACTAAAGTGATTATCGTGGAGTTTTTTCCTGGAGAGAAAATGGAGCTCACACTTTCATCCCTCCTAAGTAACAAAAATCGACAGATTTTCTGGCAAAGGAATCTTTGTGTATGGCGGCATAATGTTGGGAAGTTGTACACCCCAGTACGTTTTCGGTTTTTGATGCAATTGTTGTCAACTCACATCGCTTTATGGATGAAATTCTGGAAGACTATATGAGTTTTTTCTGGGTGCTATGGGAACGGACGATATTTTTATGAACAATAGTGAGCACGCAAATGGCCACACATAACTCACATTGTTGATGAATTTCATTAGGAAGGGGATATTTGCCATGTAACGAACTTTATTCCGACACCAGTTGATGACGTCAGAGACCAAGAGCGAATAATGTTACTGCCTAAGACAGTAAGGGAGAAAGGTTTCCTGGAATCCATTCCCCCTACTTTCAGAGGTAGACTCCTCTAAAAAGGACATGTGCGAGGACCGTTCTTAGGGTCCCGGTAGGAAGCAGAGATCAAAAACGTGCTCTGAGTGTAAGATGGCAATTTAGATGTTCGTGTAAATAAAATTATACATTTATATCTCTAGCTTGACTGAATGTTTTCGTTTCCAATACTCCCCAGCCATATGAATTGGCCTTCGAGGTTTCCGGATCTAAATCCTATTGAACATATTTAAGATGGTCCAGGAAAAGCCATTTCTCAGCGTGACCCACCTTTTAGGAGTCAAAAGTCGTGCTTTTAGAACAACGAGCTTTGTTACCACAAATATTTATTGACACCCTCGTAAACAGTACGACAGCTTGTTATAAAGCTTATATACCAGTGCATGGTGGTCACACTGCAAATTAGAGAGACGACTTTTAACGAGTTAAAAGCTTTCTCTTTGATTCATGATTTCTCACCTTTTGTTACATCCTGTATCTAAATTCAAAATTAATATCTTTTCTACATGGTTACGCTGCTACATTCTTTCTCACTTTGTAATACATCTCTGTGCCGAATTTCGTGGCGGCACATTGAATAGTTCATCAGTTTTCCTAGATTTTGTGTTTGTGACCTTAATTTTGGACATGAGTATAGTTCACTCTGAATTTTTTTCCTTACTAAAATATAACGGATCTAGTTTAATAACAGAGAGAAAACAGAATGAAAACGACTGACTTAAAATTTAAAAAAAAAAAAAAAAGATTTGAAAATTGTTACATGGTTAACTAAGAAATTGTGATTGCAAGCGATTTAATGAGGAGTTGATTTAGATAAAAATACGAGCAATATTTTTTAACAACACTTTGTTATCGGTGAGTCAAAAAGAGTGTTTTTCTCAAATATACAAAATGCAAGCAATAAGTGCCCCAAAAATACAAGCAATAAGTTTCCCAAAAATACAAGCAATATTTTTTAATAACACTTTGTTATCGGTAAATCGAAAAAAAGTGTTTCCTTTCCCCATACGAAGCTTGGTTAAAACGAGAATGATCTTAAACTTTTTTGAGAAATCAAAGGACATAGCACCCTTTCTCATAACTTTTGAACCTTCAAAATGACATATGACATATACAGAGAAGTAAAGGATTCAGTAGCTCTATACGTGACTCTGAATGAATGTATGAAATAAAATATCTGTCACAGCACTTCTGAATGTAAATCCATTCCTTTCAATTTCTTTGTGAAGATCGAAGTTGAATTTTTTTTTCACCCGAGAGAACTTTTGTTAAGTTAATTCGTTTCTTAATAAATTTCTTCCTCCTTTTTTTATCTTTTCTTTTTATCAAGTCAGGCAGAACTGTGTTTATAAGCTTTTGTGTCAACCCTTTTTTTAACTCTACTTCCCAAACTAGGTTGAGTACACTGAGTGTTAGATTTTATGAGTAACGAACTGCATAAAAATTATCTTTAGCAAAATGAATGGTTTGATATTACATTCCATACATCTTCAGAATTATAAAACTAACTTAAAAATATGTGTGATGCTTTTTTTCGTCCACAATTTTCTATGGAGATATTAAGAATTTCTCATTTTATAAAAATGGACTAAAGATGTTTAGATCTGTTCAGGTGTATTATTAAGATCTTAGGAAGTAATTTAGTATCTTACGTTTAGTGTCATTTACAGAATATAAAAAAAAATACATCTTCAACAATCACTAATCTCAACGAATAAATCCTAATTGACATAATCGAGATATTATTATTAATCAAGGCTTAATTAGGCTCCTTTATAATTACCGTAAAATTCGGCTTATAACGTGCGCACCTATATTTTCAAGCTGCATTTTTTTAATTTTTTGGTACATTCACCGTATAACATCCACCTTCTTTTTTAAGAAGAAACTAGAAATGTATGTATGCAATGCTCTTATATTTTGAAGCCATTTATTCGGGGTATTATCCTAGGCTTTTTAAAAGTAGTACACTTCTAGAACTACAAGTTCTTATGTTTATAAGGTATGACACATTTCTTTTAAATAAACAATATTTTGATCTATATAGAAGTCTAATTTCTTACGCTCATCTTTTTTTTTTAAAAATTTTAAAGCTGTTATTTTTATACCCGGCGTATATATAGCGCATACTCGTAAATTTCGATCAAAGTCTTTTGATTTTTATACTGACATTTAAATATTCAGTCGAACCCCTATTTAACGAAATTTTTTTCTTTACCCAATTAAAATGAAGGCAAAGGCTCCTATTTAATGAATAATAAACCCCGAATTAATGAATTATTTAAACAGTTGAAAATATATATATATTTTTAGTTTGTATTAGAAAAAACTGGATTTTTTTTTTCCAAATGATATTCTTTTTATCTGGAACAAAAAAAAGGTGTAGGGAGGGGGGAGTAATTTCGACGGGAAAATATGCAAACCATTATTTGACTTTTTAGGTTCTGGTGAGCCATCAGTACAACCTATCATTTGAGTTTTGAATAGGACAGGGAACTCCTTTTTTCCTCCTCCACTCTACAACACAAGGAATATTTTAAGATTTTATAGGTAATGTTACATTTGATGAGGGATTATCTACCTGTGCAACTCAAATTCAAGAAATTGTTGATTTGTTGGGGACAATGAATAGTGGCTCTACTCAGAAATTGATAAATAACTTGCTATCAAAACTGTTACGCTTTAAATGCTTTACACTGTGTGAAAATAGAGAAAACATACCTCATGCAGCAGGATGTAAATGACGCAATATTTTCTACTTTGCATAAAGTCGAAAAAAAAAAGAACTCTTTCGAAGAATGCAATACCAAGCTCAGTCACAGCCAGATATGGAATGGATGAGTCTAATAAGACTCCAGTCTCCAGTCAAGTCTAAACGGTTTAAGCGGAACAGTTGTTAGATAGGTTATTGCTGCTACAATGGCAGGTTATCAAAGTTTAAGTGAGTTTGAACGTGGTGTTATAGTCGGCGCACAAGAGATGAAACATAGCATCTCCGAGGTAGCAATGGAATTTGGATTTTCACGTACGACCATTTCACGAGTGTATTGTGGATATAGGGAATCCGGTAAAACATCCAATCTACGACATTGCTGTAGCTGTAAAAAGATCATGCAAGAACGGAACCAACGACGACTGACGAGAATCATTAAGTGTGACAGACGTGAACCCTTTCCTCAAATTGCTGCAGATTTTAATGCTGAGCCATCAATAAGTGTCACCGTGCAAACCATTCAATGAAACATCATCGATATGGGCTTTCGGAGTCAAAGGCCCACTCGTGTACCCTTGTTAACTGCACGACACAAGGCTTTACGCCTCGTCTGGGCACGTCAACACCGACATTGGATTGTTGATGACTGGAAACACTTTGCCTGGTCTGACGAGTCTCGTTTCTAATTGAATCGAGCTGATGGATGTGTACGGGTATGGAGACAACCTCATGAATCCATGGACCCTTCATGTCAACAGAGGACTATTAAAGCTGGTGGAGGCTCTGTGATGGTATGGGGTGTTTGCAGTCGACGTGATATGGGACCCCTGATACGTCTAGATACGACTCTGATGGGTGACAGATACGTAAGCCTCCTGTCTGATCTGCACCCATTCATGTCCATTGTGCATTCCAACGGAATTCGGGAATTTCAGCAGGGCCATGCGACACCCTCACAAGTCCAGAATTGTACAGAGCACTCTTCTGAATTTAGACACTTCCGCTGGCCACCAAAATCTCCAGACATGAGCATTATTGAACATATCTCGAATGCCTTTCAACGTGCTTTTCAGAACAAATCTCCAACCCCTCTTACTCCTACTTATTTATGGACAGCCCTGCAAGATTCATGGTGTCATTTACCTCCAGCATTACTTCAGACATTAATCGAATCCATGCCACGTCGTGTTGCGGCACTTCTGTGTGCTCGTGGGGGCCCTACACGATATTGGGCAGGTGTACCAGTTTTTTTGGCTCTTCAATGTATGTATATAAAGATAAAACGCGTTTTAATATTCTTTTATTATATTATAATAAAAGTTTAAAAAGTATTGCAAAATAAAGTAATTATGTATGAATAAAAAATTTTAAGTTTCTTAATGACAGGGATGAGCTTTAAATTCTTGTCTGTATAAAAACGTTTTAGAGAACGTGAGTCCATTTTGTATACACATTTATAAGTTTCTCTTCGACTTTTTTATGGTGACTCGTGGAGCCCCAAGGTTCCGTGGAACACAGTTTGAAGACCACTGCTCTAGTATATTTCTAATTTCCTAGTTCTTTGTTTATTTTAATTTCGAAAATACAATTATTGCACTGAAGATTTTTTTCTGCATAATTCCAATATTTTCGCATGAAATTATTTTTTTCCCGATAACTTTATAGAAGAAATAAATTTATTTATTATTTTTTTGTCCATACATATATTTAATAAAAATTTCACCACTTATTTCAGTTTTATCTAAAAAGTTCATAAGTATTCCCCAAGCAGTCTTCCAACCCGGAACCTTTGAAACATAAACAACTGTTGGTTTTAAATTTATTTATTTGCTTTTTCTACAGAAGAAAACTTTTCCAAGAATTGCTACCAGAATTCCTATCCAATAGAACAGTATTAACAGATTAGCGCCCTTAAGTGAAATGGAACCCCTGAAATGCCACTTTAATCTTTTCTCGAGACGTGTCATAAATTCAAAGGAAGAATATATGTGGCTTTTAAAGTTGTTAAGAGTTGAACGCTGAAAAAATATAATTATGATTAAAACAAGCCATATCTACAAATAAGGAACCTTATTATATTATGCAAAAATGTATCTTAAATTAAAATTAAGAGTAAAGATAAATATAAAACAATAAAAACAACATAGTACAGAAACAAAGTTTTATAATATCAATTACATAATTTTTACTCCTTTTTCTATAAATTCCAAACTACAATGTTATTCAGTTCCTACTATTAGTTCACACTCTCCCTATATATATATATCTTGTTCAAATTTTCAATCGTTAATAAAATACTTTTTATTCATCCACTCAAAAGTTCAAATACATTTTTTTAAACTTGTAGTGGATGATACTTGATGTTAATGCCATTTTTCAAATATTAATTCATTAATTTTTAATTAATGAATAAAGAGTAAAAAACAAAAATAATAGTCAAATACCATATATAAAAAGGAAAATCGCTTGTTGTGTCCCTGTAGCGCAAAGGATAGTGCTCAGGACTTCTAATCCAAAGGTTGTTGGATTAAATATTAATTAGTGATTATCGTACTTAATTTTACCTCTTTTCTACACTTTTTATACATAATATCAAAATAGAAAGTATGTCAAACGCAATTACGTAAACGGGAATGCTTAGAAAGGAAAAAAGAACTGTCAGAGATTAACTGAAACCAATGATAAAACATTCACGAGCTGTTTTCTTATTCTCATTACTTACTTCAGTTTATTGTATCGTGTAACAATGCATTACTGTGTTTTCTCACATGTTTTATGTTATTCGGTAAGAATAATTTTGTATAATATAATAAAGTATATTTGAAAAAATAAAAACAAATACCGGATAAAACTACACATTGATCCAAAAAGATACACATCGTTATATGTTTTTCTTATGATTTTTATTTATTTTATGTCTAAGCAAACTAAAATAAATAGTTATATGCTAATGTTTATTCTTAGCATCCTTATGGTCCTGTAAGGGTTAAATGAATCGACTATGAAACGAGTGTCTACAGTTGGCAGTATACACTTGTGACATAGCGGCCCACGACAATTTGCACGTGATGAGATACGCTTAGACATTCCATCTTACCCATCTTGATTCCGACTGTTGTTGATTCATGTCACATCTATCCTTGTAATGTATGGCAATTGCTTTGGTCATTTGCTTTCCATTTATTTGCATAGCCATCTACAGCACAATATTTGCTGGAAGGCAGCTGTCTCTAAATTCATTGCTCCTCAATTGAAATGAGCACTCATATTAAGAATTGAATGACGTAGAAGTGCTTTCATTAAAAAAATAATAAATTCTTAAGAAGTTCCTAATTTAAAAATAAACTTTTAAAATGAAAGAAATCGAGGAATATAATCAGGGGCTTGAAAGTTTATATGTTAATTTGGTTGCTTTATTTAGTATGATTTTATCCTGTTCCGCCAATTTTACATTTTACAGGAAGCTCTTGTTTGTGTATATATATTTTTTTATTTACAAAAGATTTTATTCGTATATTCTAATAACGGAAGTGAACTGCATCTTCTAGTTAGTAAATAACTGCGTTTTTAAAACATAATCTGAAGGAGAGATTGATGTTGTGCAGTATATCTTTGTCCACGAGGAAAAAATCTCACCAAACTTTATTTCAGTTGACGCAAATTTAATTTGGAATTCATTCAATCTGGAATTAAGGTAGTTTTGTAGTTCAAGAAGAAATTTAGTTGCAATTTGAATTTCTTTTAATTCTGTTTTGTTTTTCTGTTTACCTGAAAATGAGACTCATTTTTACTGTATCTCTCAAACTGTGGATGGAAATTATTTAATTGAATAAAATTGAACAATTTATGTCCTACTCACTTTTGTGTCACAGTGTCTAGTTTCCCGCAAAATTTAAAACACATTAAGTCAGCGTTTCTTAAAGTGTGGGGCACGTCCTCTAGGGGAGCGTGATAACTCTACAAGGAGGGGCGCGAGCACATTGAAAAGTCGAAAACAAAAGATTATTTAAGAAAATTATCAGTTTATGGAAAGTAAATAAACAAAATACATTCTGACATAATAAAAATTAAAATACACATTTACACTGAAATAATACACTTATAAATGTATCAGTACGGCACCAGTATTTTATAATTAATTTAACAATACTAAGTTAAGAGCTAGATTAAAAATTACCAGTGACCCCCATGGGTTTGTCATACAAAAAATTATATCCAAAAATTAATATTTATCTTGATAGTTTTGTACGGTTTATAATTAATCCCTTAACTGCCGGTTAAAAGTTACGCAACTCTTTCCCCAATGCCACCGTTTTACTTAGGCGCGCGTATGTGATATATTGGGGAGGGGGGATAAAAGTAATAAATAAGCAAATCCTCTGAAATAAGTAAATCCTTCGCAAACACCGTCAAAGTCCATTTATTGTATTTCAAAGCCTTCAGAATAATTTTATGGATAGCAGTGCACAGAAAAGATCGTACTTTGGAAAGACGTATATATTCGTCAGGATCAATTATCGTTTTGGTTTAGCGGGACGTTTATATACGTCGGTGGCACTTAAGAGGTGGAATTCGTGTTTTAGCTTAAGGGTCAAAGTATAGTGTTATTGAATTCAATACATTGTTATTGTATGGAAGGGGGGCGTGATGAAAATTGTGATTGAATATTGGGTTGCAAGTAGTGAAAGTTTGAGAAGCACTGCATTGTTAGTTAAAAATAAGGATAAGTCTGGTATATTGCATATTCTTCAACGGAAAAAGGTGCATATGGAGATTATTTTAAAATTGTTTCAGATTTTTGTGTAAGCAGATTTGTAGCTTATTGATAAAACGTTTTGCTTCAATTTTAAAATTAGTAACTTAATAGAACTTTGAATGGCAGAAAATATAATTAAATTAGCTTAATTTCGATTGTGGTTTTTATAAGTATGGTATAATAATTAGACTGAAATATACGTTACAAGAAACGAGCCACC
>BMAV01008558.1:43375-65657 GCA_019973955.1 Trichonephila inaurata madagascariensis
CTAAATATTTCATTGAAACTAACTCGTAGAATTTTAATTCATGATTTGTCAACAAAGGCACGATAGTCTCAAAGAGCAAAAATTCTGAGTTAAGAATGAAAGATAAAGTTAGCGTTATAATTATAACGGACATTTTACTACGTATACAGTGCTTCTCAAACTTTCATTCTTTGCGACCCAATTTTCAATCGTAATTTTCTCCGCGCCTCCCTTCGTACAATAACAATGTATTGAAGGCAATGATGATGTACTATGACGCTAAAGCAGAGTTTCTCAAACTGTGGGGTACGCCCCCCTTGGGGGCCGCGAGCATATTGAAAAGTTGAAAACAAAATTTTATTTAATTAAATTTGTTTGTTATAACTTTCAGTAAATTAATAAATACATTCTGACACACATAATAAAAAATAAAATACACATTTACACTGATACATTACACTTATAAATGTATCAGTGCTACACAATGTATTTTATAATTAATTTAACAGTGCAAAGTTAAAAACAAGTTTAATAATTACCAGTGACCCCATGGGCTTGTCATATATAAAATTATATACAAAGATTAACACTTATCTTGACAATTTTTTTTGTACTGTTTATAATTAATCCCTTAACTGTCAATTAAAAGTTACTCGATTCGCTTCCCAATGCCAACTTTTTTCCACCTAGGCGCGCATATGCGATGTATTCGGGGCGGCCGGCCCAGGAATAAAGAAGAAAATAATCTGAAATAACTAAATATTGCACAAACACTGTCAAGGTCCTTTTTTGCATTCTAAAGCCTTCGGAATAATTTTATGGATAGCAGCGCACAGAAAAAATCGTACTTCGTAAAGACGTATATATACGTCCGGGGAAATTAATGCTTTGGCTGAGTGAGAAGTTGATATACGCCAGTGGCACTTAAGAGGTTAAAGTCGTATTGTAGCTTTAACGTCAAAGTACAATATTATTGAATTCAATACATTGTTAATGTATGAGGGGGGAGATGAAAATTATGAATGAATATTGGGTCACGAATATTGAAATTTTGAGAAGCATTGCGCTAAAGCTACAATACGACTTTAATTATAAACCTTACAAATTATCAAGCTAAGTATTAAAATTTTTACATGAAAGCCCATGGAAATCTCTAGTAATTATCAATGCTAAGCTAAGAACAAGTTTAATAAACTAATTATCAAATACCTTGTGCTGTACTAATACGTTTATAAATATATTATATCAGTGTAAATGCGTCAGAAAGTTTTTTTTATTTTTTTTTCAGTAAAATAGTAATTTTTTAAAAATAGAGAGAGAGTCTTTTATTTTCGATATGTGCCGGGGGCCGGCCGGGGGAGGGTGAGCGGGGCCCCCTAGGGAACGCACCTTACAGTTTGAAAAACGCTGGACGTACACTTAAGTTCTCAAACTAAAATTTAAACAATTATAAATTCTTATTTTAATAGTTTCTTTATAATAATATAAAATTCAACCAAGAAAATATTTGTTTCGATTTTTTTTACCCTCCCTTCTTCAAAAAATATTTAATATTGCAGTTGCAAGCTTAGCCATAAGCTAAAATCGTGACTACTGATTGCAATACCGGTATACCGGGATACCGAATACCGGTATTTTGAACCATTTGTACAATTTTGTAATACCGGTATTCACAAGTTTAAATACCGGTTTTTCGGTATTTACTAGAAATCTCTCTCTCTCTCTCTCTCATTTAAAATGGTCTCCATTATATGTTCAGGGATCGCTAGCGTAGCAAAATAATATACGTTTTTGTTTGTGTATCTTCCTAACCGGCAAAATTAATTAGATTGGGGATATAAAGTTGCACTGTACAATCAAGAGAAGTGATAAAATATGAGAATCATCCAAGGAGGTGGACCAAAACTATCCTTTTACAGCCAGAGCGATATTGCACATGCGCAGGATTCATAGTCTTATTCGTATATGTGAAAACAAGGTTGTGGTTGTGAACAAGGTGTGTAATATTTCAATATATTTTAAATTGTTGAGTTTGTTATTCACATTGTATGTGTGCATATCATATTTTAGAGTTCAAAATATTTTTCAGATTCATTATATATATACTCATAAATAATAACCCATAATAATGAATAAGAATAACTTTAAAGAAGATAAAAAATCATTTGATAATACTTCAGTTTGGTTTCATTATTCATATGATGAAAAGAATATGGAGGCACAGTGTAAATAAGATGTTCCTTTTCTTTTTTGTGATTCTTTATATACTGTTATAATTTATAAGTTACAAATTATTTTTGTAATATTTACACTCTCTAATAAGGCAACTGGAAAATAAAACAAACAACAAAAAAAAAAACCCACCCGTGTTTTCTTTCTTTTTCTAAAATTTCTACTGCTGGTATTAAAACCGTATCCCCCTAAATTAAGATATAAAAATGCCGAATACCGGTATTGGATTTTTGGTCATGAATTGCAATCCCTAGTCGTGACGTATTAGCACGTGTGATGTAAAGATGGTACTAAGAGATTAGAACAAAAGTCACAAAAACATTTGAAATTCCATTAAAGACAAGCAATAATTTAATTACATCCAAACATGTAATCACTTCCTTCCTACCTAATAAAGCTATAAAAAAAAAGAGATTAAGATAGCTTAGATTGTGATTCAGTGTGTCATTTCTCTTTTCTTTTCATGGATATTTTAACACGGAATTGAGTAAGGTTCAGTTTGTCTCTGATAATGAACAGGTCACGCAGGCTTTCAAGAAAAGGATGAAAAAGAAGTCAGAGTAGAGTTAGGATGATAGTGGAGCTCTTTTTTCAGCGAGAGAATCGAGAGACCGAAAGAGGAGATGAGAAGTTTTTTCTGCTGATAATGGATGACTCGCCTAGCATTTCAACTAAGGATTATGAGGGGCCCTATTCGGGGTGGTGCAGATAAGAATGGCGCCTCAGTTCACACCATGTGACCTAATAGATTGAAGTGCTTTGTGTAACTCTTCACCGTCTCTTTTAAAAGTTGATGGCGTAGAATTGTTGGTCCGACCAGAATGGGAAAGGGAAATTGATCTGGATCTATCTATCTTTCTACAGGGCATTCATTTGACGTCATGTTAGTGAAACCCTTTAAAAAAATTTACCCAACAGAGCCGGACCACTTAGAGAACATACTTTTTTTTTTATGCATATTTTTTTCTTTAAAAATACTTATACAAACATCCTAAAAAACCAAACAATGCATCAACACAACTAAAACCAATAGAAAATGCCGTTTGGAAGTAGTTATTCGAAAACAAGAGAAATATATATATATATATATATATAAATTAAGTCAATTCCTACTTAGGCCAGTGTTTCTCAAACTGTGGGGTGTGCCCCCCTAGGGGGCGTGATAACCCTACAAGGGGGGCGCGAGCTTATAAAAAAATCGAAAACGGAAAATAATTTCTTAAAAAAATATTATTAATTTACTGAAAGGAAGCAAAAAAAATGTATTCTGATGTAATAAAAAATAAAATGTATATTAACATTGATATAATACACTTATAAATGTATCATAACTGTACAATGTGTTTCTGAAATAATTTAACAGTACTAAGTTAAGATCAAGTTTAATAATTACCAGTGATCTCCTCTTGGTATGTCATAAAACTATAAACAAAATTTAATATTTATCTTTATAATTTGTAATGTTTATAATTAAAGTAGCATTGTAGCTTTATGTCAAAATATATTATTATTGAATTCAATAAGTTATATTATATGGAGGAGGGAGGGGGCGTGAGGAAAATTATGATTGAAAATTGGGTCGCAAGTATAGAAAGTTTGAGAAGCACTGACTTAGGCAAACAAAGAAAAAAAAAATGTTTAGTACTTTTTATTAAATAATTACAATTAATATAAATATGTATATACATATGACAGAATCACAATATTAAGTGGCAAAATAGAAAGCGATTTTCCTTACAATTTTCCATTTTCCTTTCTATATATGGTGTGTTGGACTATTATTTTGTGTTTGTTACTATTTATTCATTAATTAAATTTAATTATTCAAATAAAATAATATAGTAAAAGAAATTACACTCTCAAGAATTAGGCCATCCCAGGTGGGATTCAAACCTACGACCTTTGAATTAAAAGTCCAACGTGCTATCCATTGCGCTACAGGGACACAGCGCATGACTTTCTTTTCTGTATATGTTGCTGCACTATTATTTTTGCTTGTTACTATTTATTTCTTTTTTTATTTAATTAATGAGTTAATATTTGAAAAAACTGTATTAACATCAAGTGTCATCCACTACAAGTTTAAAAAATTGTATTTGAACTTGAACAGATGAATAGAAAGTATTTTATTAACGATCGAAAATATGATAAATATATATATATATATATATATATATGTGTGTGTGTGTGTGTGTGTGTGTGTCGCAGGGAAACGATGAAAAATTAGGAATTTGATCAAATCCCTAAGAATTGGCGGAAGATGTTAAAATAATGTCTCTTCAAGGTCATTTCCCTGATGAAAGTAAGGGATTTGAACAGATTTCTGATCTGTTTTTGTGAAATGATGAAATAATATTGTCAAGAGTTTCAAAGTGCTTATTTAACAAACATGGTCCATTATTAAACGTAGAAGTAAATAATACAACAATAGTCAATGGAATACAAATTATTTATTCGAAACTAATTAACAAATAGTTAGAAAATTAGGCTGGCATTTTTTGATGCGTAACATCTTTCTGCTCAGTTGCTGCATATTTGTGGGAGCGTTTTCGTGAAAAGGGGGGCTGTGCTGTAGCTCAGTAGTCAAGGTATCGGATCATGGCAGGCATGTCATGAGTTCGAGCCCAGTACCACTAAAGACCCGCCGTGTAGTGCAGCGATGCACATTAAATCTGTCGAGAGCTGAAACGTCCTCCCGTTGGTGTGGTAGTTAGGAGAGGGGTATGCCAGCTCAGGTGTCGTCCACGTCACTTGACTATGGTTCAAAATTACGTGGTCCATCACCAAAAGCCCTCGTGTAGCTGAACAGTGCTACCTTAATATTCACTCACTCACTCATTCGCGAAAAGGGACGGAAATGTGTTACAGGAAACCGAGACGTCGATCGACTTGGCTTGCCCCCTCCCCTTCATAGTTTCTTTACTAATGATGACCTGCTTTGGGCAGGGAAGGACTTACACACTAAAATATCAATCCCCATGTTAATCCTATGGTGCCATTTTTTAAAAAATATGAAGTTGATATTTGGGGGATCGATAGTACTGCGTGTTTGGTTAGGAAGTACAAGGACTCCCCCCACCTCCAGACAGCATTTTGCCAATGCAAATCATGACAAGTTCATTTCATCATTTCATTGAAACAGTTCTGGGATTTGATGAAATCCCTTATTTTCATCAGGGAAATTACCTTGAAGAGACGTTATTTTTACATCTCCCATCAATTGATCATATCCCTTAAGGATTCGATCAAATTCCTAACTTTGTCATTTCCCTGCGACATTTATATATAGGGGGAGAGTGAACACTAATAGTAGGAATTGTAAAAGGCTATTTTAATTGAATATTTAGGATAATTATGTGTATTCAGTTTTTAAAACACATATGTATTTAATGAGACTTCTATGTCTTGAAAATGAATAAGTAATGTGATTTGATTTGTTATTTACGTCACACTCTGAAGCAACGCGTGGGCTATTGGCAACGTGCCTCGTAATTTTGAGCCTCAGTCAAATGACGAGGATGACACTCTAGTTGGCACCTTACTCCAAACTTCCACAACACGGTAACATGCAGATTTTGAGCTACGACAGATTGAACGCGCATCAGCTCTAATACATAGCGGGTTACCAGTGGCAGCCGGACTTAAATTCACGATTCACCATCCATGAGGGTAGACACGGTTGTCTAGTGGTCAAGATAACGAACTCGTGGCTGGCGTGTCATGAGTTCAAGCCTAGTACCGCTGAAGACCGGCCGTGCACAGGGGACCGGATGCACGTTAAATATATAGAGGCTCCAATGTCCTCCCGTTGGTGTTGTGTGGAAGTAATGAGAGAAGGGTACCAGCTCAGGTGTCGTCTTTGTCACTTGATCATGGTTCAAAATTACGAGGTTCGTTGCCAAAAAGCCCTTGGTTAGCTGAATAGTGCGACGTCAATATTCAGTCACGCCACTAAAACCCAGCCTTAAAGAGGGGCTAATGCACGTTAAATCTGTCGAGGCTCAAAGTTTTCCCACTGGCGTGGTGTGGAAGCTCCGAGAGGGGGTGCTATGTTAAGTGTCATCCTCATCACTTGACCGAGGTTTCAAATAACGAGGTCCGTCACCGAAAGCCCTAATTTTTTTTTATAAAGCGATGTTAATAAACGCTCATCCACTATTTTTTAATTTTAGAGAATAAGGAGCTAGTAAAAGAAATTATAACAAAAATGATACTTTAAAAACACGGTTAGTTCTTTAATAATTTCAAAGTTCATATCACATAGCTTTCAACACAAGTTTTCGTTTTGCTTTTAATAATAAATTCTAGAATAAAACCATCATATCAAAATTCTTTTGCCATCCTCTTACCATCCAGTTATCCAGTTTGGTATCGATTTCCAAAACAAAGGTTTCAGAAATGCCCTATCCAACTTGATACATGTTTCAAACTTAACCTAGTTACCCGAAATTGCTTTTTTGGCTTTCATTTGCTGATAATAATACCAAGCTTGGAATTAATCTGTGGCCACATATTTTCCCTTTAAACTGCGTACACGAGACGAGAAAAGGAATACTCCTTCTTTATGCCTTACAGAAATAATTAAGTTTACCGCCAATGTATAGAATTCCTTTAAAAATTTACGATTTTCGCAGAAGCCATAAAAGGCTTCAAAGTAGGTCATCCCTTCATCGAGCTCATCGTGGGTGGTGATCACCCTAATTATCAGCAATTTGAGTCCTGAAACTAAAGAATTCTTCAGAGAAAAAAGAAACTTATTTCGAACCAATAAAGACACAGGGACACTTTTAATGAAAAATATCATATTACACATGTTGTGCAATAGGGCGTCGACTGAGAAAATTAGGGGTGAGATTTTAGAAACTCTAAGCACACAAAAAGTTTAGAGTATATAGTAACTATAAATGAATTTATTTCTAAATTAAAAATTTGTAGGGATAAGAAATAACACATTCATATACATGTTTTAAAAATTTTAACCATGAAAGTTAAATTAAGGTATCCGACTACGTTCGGAACCGTGATGTTAAAAAAGCGCATAAATGGATAATTTTCATGATATTTAGTGTCATTTAGATTAGAATACATGTATAAAATTGTTTTAAGGACATTTTGACAAAAAAAAATATTTAAATACAATATTTCGGCAAAAATTAACTTAGAATAAATTTTTTTCCAAATGTTCTTTTGTGAAAAATGCTTCTATTATGATAATATTTTGCCTGTATATAGTTCAAACCTCTCTACAGAGGCTCAACTAGAATGTTTGAAATATATAACTTAGAAGTGTGTGGGTTTATCCATATTTTACGACAACACACACAGAGGGGAGCAATTTTAAGATAAAAATGCCAATAATTATTTAAATGGGTGGTAACTCTGAAAATAATGTGAATTTTTCAAAATTTTTCGTTGAGCCTCTTTAGAGAGGTCTGAGCTATATGCAGGCGAAATATTATTATAATAGAAGCATTTTTCACAAAAGGAGAACATTTGGAAAAAAGATTATTCTAAGTTAATTTTTTGCCAAAATATTGTATTTAAATAAATTTTTTTTTGTCGAAATGTGTCCTTAAAACAATTTTATACATGTATTCTAATCTAAGTGACACTAAATATCATGACAATTATTCATTCATGCGCTTTTTTAAAATCACGGTTCCGAGAACGTAGTCGGATACCTTAAGATTAATACAAGAAAAATATTTCTACATTCCAGTTTTGACTAAGAGTTTGTTGCTGAAAAATACACACAGTATATTTATTTTATAATTATTTTTACATCCTCTAAATATGTGTCTATGTGATATCATTCAGTGTTCGCATTTCAGAAAATTTTATAGTTTTTACACAAATCTTATACTGTTGATTTTCCCTTGTTTTAATCTAAAAATTGAAATGACAACAATGGTTTTTATCTTCGGTATTCTTAGTTAAACCAAAAGCCCTTTTAAATCAGTTCAGTTGCATATATAATCCGACTAGTAATTTTAATTGTATATTCATGACGACATAGCAAAATACTTGTATATATATTACGCTTCTGTTTTATATTCTAAGTTGTTTTAAAATTTCAGATTCTTTTACGCCATTTTATTGCATAGAAACACTGCATTCTTTTAAATTGGTAATAGTTTTTTGGTTGAGAGCATCATAAAACAAAAGCAATTAGTTTTATAAAATTAAAAAAAATTTAAAATTTAACTAATTGAGTCGAGATTGCTTTGACAAGTACTTTTTCTAAGATATTATTGAATATTTTCTTTTGTTGCAATTGAAAGAAGAATAAAGTAGAAATAAGTGATAAGTGACAAGTCACATTTGGCATATATATATATATATATATATATATAAGCTGGCCTTAAAACTATGTCTAACCATATAATTTTAGTTCCTAAGGCTTAGTTATTTTACTGTTGTGGCCATTTTATTTTGAACTATACTGTCTGGTAATATTTCTGTTTTTACTTTAGCGTTATTTGATTTATGGCAGTTTAATATATGATTAAAGATTATTTATATATTCATATATATATATGCATACATACGTACATATACAAGCACACATATATATATAATCCACAAAACTAATGATGCATACAAATAGTTATAATCCTAAGTATAGCTGGGCAGAATAGTAAGAAATTTTAGCCACAGTAATATAATAGAAAATCTTGGCCTTAGAAACCAAGAATGCAGGCTTAAACTTTGTTTTGTGGCCTGCCAAACTTTACCCGCAATTTGCCTATACTACTGGGACACAGGGAAAGGAGAAAGTACTATAAATATGTTATTATTAGAAAATAAAATACACGAATGCCATTATTAAATAAAATTATAACTGGAAAAATTAATAAACAACTTACTTAATATAGAAATTTAAAATATTTTGTATGAAAAATACTGTGTTAAAGTAAATAAACATACCACCTCAACACAGCACAATGTTAACCTTTCTCATCAATTCAAAACGAACAAAGAGCAGCACCGCATAAAAGCCAAAATTAGTAAATAATAAGATCAATATACATATAGAAAGATGGGCACTCAGCCCATTCTCGATAAATTATTCCCTCTTTCCCATAAACAATTTACAATGTGACGTATGTTTTTCTAACCTGTTCAAGGTTAAAATCTATGTACACAAAATATCGTATGTTGTGAAAGCAGCCCTCTTTTCCACTATATTACTTAAAGTTAATTTCTATTTTTGAAATTATAAGAGACTTTAAAAGATTGATCAAGTTGTTTTATCATTTTTGCTGTTTTCGTTTTTGAAAATATTAAGTCTGTTATCCATTGTTAAGAACATTTTGTCTTGGGTTTTCTTTTAAAGCTAGTATCTTAAGAAAAGTATGACTATCACTTTGCTGTGAGGAGCCTCAAACATAAAACAACATTTTCATACATAAAGCACAATTTTATACATAAAATAACTCAGTTTAAATTCTGTATTTTTTATCCATATTCAAATTTCTAAGTATGTTTCAGTATTTAATTAAATGTTTTTAGTGAAACTAATGAAATAGTTGATTTAAGACGTAATATTTTGTCTTTTGATTAATCAACTTAAATAAATAATTTATTTTAAAATATTGCATCCTGATAATGATAATGAATTAAAAACGAATGGAACTCGGTAATGTAAGCTGCATTTAATATTGCATATATATATATATATAGTAAAATAAAATAAAAGTGAAGAAGTACTAGAACCTACAGTGCTAAAGCAGGAAGAAATTGGAATTCACCAGACACAACAAATGTAGATACAAAAAAGTCTTTGAACTAAACTGGAGACCTATTATGATTTCTAAAGCTGTCGCTGAATTTGACCAGCAAATTAGGGTTAGCAATGCTTTATGGATCCAACCTTCCCCGTACAGCAGAAATTTTCGACATAATTGGGGGGGGGGAACACCCAAGTTGAAAAGTTAAGCCTAATACAACACATGGAAGAAAAATCTGATAATATATTAAAATAAAATTAAGAAAAGAGAACAATAATGAATCTCTCAGGGAGAGGAATAATAAAAAAAATTTTATATAGAAAAAATTAGGATAAGAACTTACATGTAAAATAAAAACTGGAAATCGGAAATTCAACCTTCTACGATAAGATCCCACGCGAAATGACGTAAAGGATTGAAATGACAACACGAGAAGGAAAAAACCGTGGCCACACCTGGATTGTTATTTTGCAGTAAAACAAACCACAAAGATTTTTTAAAAATAAACTAAATAAAGGAAGTTTTAAATAAAATAATGAACAAAGTTAAGAATAGATAATATCAAATAAAAATATATTACAAAGTAAATATACTTGGATGAATATACTAATAGATATATTGCAAATATATATATGTATATATATATAAGTTTACCAAAATATTTTGAAGAAAAAGCGACTTTTGTTATTAACAGCTTTTTCTAAGAAATACGGTACTAATACAGGTTACAGGTTAGAGATTGAGTTCCGTGCTCATTTTCATATTTTATAAACGCAGAATTGCATGTAAAGAGTATTCAGATTTCATTTGGCAAGAATAAAGAGAACATTTTACTTTGGGGGAAAATTCATGCCGATATTTTACAATATATGCAGTTCAGCTTTTTCACGATATCAGTTAACAGTACAATATAAACTATTGCTTCACGTTGTTGTTTTTTCAGTTAAATATATTTTTAATGATCGAAAATTGTCTTCCTTCATTCGAGCAAGCTGGTCAGCTTCTGAAATGCTTTTGATCATAAAAGATATTTATGTTATAATATTTTTCATTTCTTTTTTTTTTTTTAATTTACCGAAACAGGAACTAAATAAAAAAAATAGCTATACAAAAATCCGTTTTATAAAACATAAATGGTCTTGATATATTTTATGAAATTTAGTTTCAAGATCTATGGCTCTTCATAAAATGGTGTTTGCTTTTGGTGTGTGAAATACTATAAATGCGTCATTGTTGTTTACTGTTTTAGGTTAATCAACACCCCGTAATTTCCGTATTTAAAATGCTTGGTACAGAAGCCTTTTTCCTGCAGTAGAATTGTCACTGTAGCGTGTTTTGGAACACAACATGAGTAAAAGTTGGCGGAAATTGCTTGGAATAACGGAAATCCATTCATTAAAGGAGAAGCCCTACTTAGCAGGCAATCCGGAAATTTCCCTTCCCTAGCAGCTCCCAAATTGATAGCGGAGGGATTTTGAGAAAACAATTTAACTTCACTACTTATATCCCTGCTGTGGCTCAAATTTTTCCGTGGCTATTTTTCTTCTGGAAGGAAAGGTCTTGATGCTTTAGAGCAGGGGTGGCCAACCTTTTAGGGAAGAGTGCCACTTTCTGATAAAAAAAATTATACGTGCCACTTCCAACTTTTCCAACAAAATAAATAAATAAATAAAATGCGAAAGAAATAGTACTTACAATCTTATTATGGGATTTTTACGCAAATAGCACATTTTTTAATGCAAGTCTAAGTAGTGGGTATTTTAAAATAATATAATATGTAAGACAAAAGTGCAAACTTAGATTTTATTGTCAATAAACTTTTTTCAGGTTCAATCAGTTAAGTTACGTATAAAATAAAAAGGGGAAAGACTTGAAAGATTAAATTTTAAATCATTATTAAAAAGTCAGTACTTATTGTGGCTTTTGAATTTGTAGCTTTTTTTACCAAGTCATCTATATTAGGATTAGCTTGAAAAGAAGTTAACAAAATTAGGTTGTATTAGGTGCGTATCAGCTAGTTTTGAGCGATATTTTGATTTTATGTTCATAAAAGGAAACATTTTATTCGCAAACATATACTAAAATAAATTTTTAGGGTTATTTTTTTAGGTCAACTTTTTTAAATAAAATTGTAAAAGAAAAAAAATTTATTATTATTTGCTTCCAATTTTTAATTTTTCAGGAAGTCTTCGCGTGCCACTTTCGCAACTCCGCCGTGCCACACTGTGGCAAGCATGCCGCGGATTGGCCAACCCTGCTTTAGAGGAAACGGCCTTTTCTGATATTTCTTTATATTTATTATATATAAGATCATTTGATGTTCGGTTGAAAATGCATTACAAGTGTCACAAAACTTTACTAATTCAAAATTTACATTAAATGTTATTTGTTTGATCGTCACTAATGCTGTTTGAATGTAAATGATATTTTATTCAAAAACTTGGAAATGTTCAAAATATCTATGAAGTTTTTATTCACACCCCTGAAATCCACGCTTTTTATAAATACTTAAGTACTGCATTATTTGAGCTAATGTAAAAATCTTATTTTTGTTAGGATTTGCACTCTTTGCCATTTCATGTTGTCTCAGGGAAAGGTTCCCCATTAAATACAAATCCTGTTTAAATTAATAACAAATCGTTTTTATTTCAAACAGTTTAAATTTTATTTAATCATTCTAATTTTCTCGCTAGGTATTATTTGATATTGCTTTCTCTCTCGGCTATTTTGATTGACTGTTTAATTATATGTAGAAATTTTTTTATCATTTTAGATATATTTTTGTAATGCATTATTTTACATTGCAACTTTGTCAAATGCTTTAAATAAAAATTTATGATACAGTGATAGCCAGAGACTATTGGTATGAATGCCGAGTAAGTATTTTACTTTTCTAATAAAACCATCATTTACTACGATGCGTAACGCTTCCAATGAGTTTCTTTGTATTTATATTCATTTTACTTTTAATCATAGTATATTTTTTTAATTCAAAGAAAAACAACTTTATAAAGAATTAACAATCTTTCAAGTACAAAATTTGTTTAAATTGATCTATTTCACAATAAAAAAAAATCTTATATGGTAAGCATAAGATTCAGCAAACGTAAAACACTTAACCTAGGTAGCACCTCATGCCTTTTGATAAAAATATTCTAGTTAGGAATCTGTACTTATTCAAAATCTAGTTTAAAATAAAAAGTTCCTACATTTTATATTTACTATAACTTATTAAACGAAAGGGAAAAATACGCATATGCATCACCACTTAAATAAATTGTACAAATATAAACTCTCATATAATTATTTAATATAGTTGTACAAAGGAATTTCATCCATCAAAAAAAAAAAACTATGCAAAAGGAATGAAAAGCCTATTGAATGAAGTAAGGACAAAATACCAGACATAAGGCCAAACTCCCTTCATTGCTTAATCTGCTTGCATAATTTTCAATAAATAGTACGTTAATTTTTCAATTCCTACTATTATAGTTCAATCTTTCCCTTCCCCACTCCCTCCCTCTCTCTCTCTCTACAAATATATATATATATATATATATATATATATATATATATTGTTCAAATTTTCAATCGTTAATAAAGTACTTTCTATTCATCCATTGAAGTTCAAATACATCTTTTAAAACTTGTAGTGGATGACACTCGATGTTAATACAGTTTTCAAATATTAACTCATTAAAATTAAATTAAAAAAATAATAAATAGTAACAAACAAAAGTAATAGTCCAACAGCATATATAGAAAGGAAAATCATTCTCTGTGTTTCTGTAGCGCAATGGATAGCACTTTGGACTTTTAATCCAAAGGTAGTTTGGTTCGAATTCCACCTGGGATGGCCTAATTTCTGCGAATGTGATTTCTTTTTTACTTTATATACAATTTTATTAGAATAACTATATTTAATTAATGAATAAATAGTAACAAACAAAAAAAAATAGTCCAACACCATATATAGAAAGGAAAATCACTTTCTGTTTTATCATTTAATATTTGATTCTGTCATATGTATATATATATATATATTAATTGTAACTATTTAATAAAAAGTAAATAAAATAAAATTTTTCTTTGTTGACCTAAGTAGGAATTGACTTAATTTTTTCTAATATTATTTATAATATAGTTATTTAAAAAGTGGATTTTGTAATAGGATATTGAATATTTAACAAATTTTAATCCCAATTTCTACCACGAATGAGATCTAGAAAAAGCATAGTTGCACAAGATTTTACTATTGGATTTTTCTGTTTTTATATATATATATGTGACAGTTCAAGAAACTTCATCTTAGAAAATGAAAGCAAAGTCATATCGAAGTTGTCATATCCAAGCTATCAAAAATGTGTTAAGGTAGTGCTTCTCAAACTTCCAAAATTTGCGACCCAATCTTCAATCATAATTTTCATAACCCCTTCTTTTCCGTACAATAACCATGTATTGAATTCAATAATAATATACTTTGAAGCTAAATCTACAATAGAACTTCAATTACAAATGTACAAATTATCAAGATAAGTATTAAATTTTGTATATAATTTTATATATGACAAGCCCATGGGATCACGGATAATTATTAAACTTGTTCTTAGTATTGTAAAATTAATTATCAAATACATTGTGCAATACTGATGCATTTATATGTATATTATATCAGTGTAAATGCGTATTTAATTTTTATTATGTCAGAATGTATTTTGTTTTGATTGCTTTCAGTAAATTAATAAAATTTTTTAAATAATCTTTCTTTTTTCGACTTTTTGACATGCTTGTGCTCCTTACGTGGGTTTATCCTCCCCCACCTTAGAGAGGTGTGCCCCAGAGTTTGAGAAACACACTGTGTTAAGGTTATCGAGCTCTTCTTGAAACGAAGATAAAAGAAGGGAGCACTATCACTACATCTATATATATATACCCCTTTTATATTTCTCTATTATAGAATAACTCTCTTTTTTTTATCGATATTTCTAAAGAAATAGCTCTAAATCTCTAAGAAACGTTCTCGAAAAGAAGGGATTTTTTTTCCCTTTTTTGCTATTTGTAGCCTTTGTTTGCCTTTATTTTTCAAGATTTGCCTTTTTCATCAAACATAAGTGACAAAAATAGATTTGGCAGCTTATTAAAGTGAATATAAGAAAAGAGAAGTATGATACAGATTGGAGGAATCACATTGGAGAAATCTTTTGACCTGTGAAGCCACAAAAGCAGTTTACTAAATTGGAAATTGTGAAATGTAAGGATAAAGTTCTGAAAAGGAATCCTTACTCGTATTCGCGAAAGTGATTGAAGAGCTATAATTTTTTCTTTCAAATGATTCTTATCAATTAGTAGAAGATAATTACTGGTAACATTTTCAATTGCTTTAAAAGGAGGTGTACAGGATATTTTCTGAAGAAGATATTGAATAGGTATAAATATATATATCAGTGTCAAAATTGCAGTTTAAGAAGCACTTTACTCGTTGGAAAAATTTCCTTTTCGAGAACTGGAAATACTCATCTACAAATATAAATCTTTCAAAAGAAGTAGTACTAGGGTAAAAATGTGTGTGTGAATATGGTAATTTAAACTCTAAGAAGAAAATTTTTGAACAAAAATTTAAGGGGGCATGGTATGATCTCCACAAAAACTTTTAATTCAATGATTTTCATGAATTTTTTGGTTGTCTCTAATATATATGTATGATGTGAAACAGATTTTGAGCTCGAAATTTCATAAAAAGCTAACCATTTAATTTTTAAGGGAAAACTTGAAACTTATGAAGTGATTTTAAAATGCTATTCCTCCACCAAAAATTGATCGTGTAGCTGAATAGTTCGAAGTTAATATTCACTCACTCACCCTACAAAAATTGACTACATATATGAAATTTGATTTACAAGTACGCCAAACTATGTATTAGGAAAGTTGGTATGGACTTTGCGATAACATGATTGATATTCGTACGATAATTCTTTTTATGAATGCTTATTGAAAATTCCTTAAAAAATGTGTAAATTCTAAATTCAATTATTTTTTAAAAAATAAGTATTGCTTTTATTGAAAAGTGCATACCAACTTTTATTCGATGTACTATTAGAAACAAGTGAAAAAACTTTCCAAGTATTAGGTACAATAGAAAAAAAAAGCCTTGGCATTTTAAATGAAGACAAACTAGTTATTTTATCTTTCCGAGATAAGTCAGTAAAGTTTTGATTTTCCATTGTAATGTGAATAAAACTGAATGTAAAAATTGTCATAGCTCTGCGTTTTTTAAACTTAGAGCTTTCAAATTTTGTAAGATTATGGAAAAGTATATAAAAGATAATTTAGACTAAAAAAATTAGATTTGATAATTTGACCGATTTTTGTCATTTGAATCATACTGTGTCCCCTTAAATTTGAATACAGATAAATTAAAAATAAATAGTAATAGGTATGAGTCTAGAAGTCAAATCAGACTATATAATTCTCGATTCAAAATACAAATATTTTCTCTTGGGCTGTTGGGTTACGGATTAGTTGTTAAAGGTAACTGCTCATATAAGTGTACGATTAAGATCCCTTTAAAAATATTTGTTAAATATGTGTCAAAGGGATATGACAAATTCTGTTCAAAATTATTATTATTTCTTATTTTATTTCCATGACTTAAATGCTTGATTTATCAAAACTCAAACTGTTCTCATGAATTCTCACAGTACATTAATTTACATAATATATGGATTCTCACAATATATTCATCAGTCTTCGTACATTCTGAAGCTCTAAATTTTAATATTAATTTTATAAATGAGGAAAAACTCACTTAAGTGTGATCTTTTTTTATACTAAATTGCATGAAATCTAGAGAAATATGAGGGCATCACATGGATATAGAAAACCAACAAACTCAAGAAAAGATTAATTATAATGGCTTTGATCAAAATATATATATTGGTCTTCAAATATAATTATTTGACATTCATAAAGGGTTTTGAATTGAGGTATAAAAGCTGCAATGCTTTTATCAGGGAAGTAACAAGCCATTGAACTTGAGTGGGTGAATAAAAAGTATTTTATTAACGATTGAAAATTTGAACAAGATATATATATGTAATAATTCCCTCTAGCATCCTTTCAATTAACTCTTTTAAAAATATTTAAACAAGCTTTAATTCTTTGGTTCAAAATTAACGCCCTAATCTTAATCGTAATCAACTAGTATCAGAAATCCCAATCTAGCCCATTTTAACCATTCAGAACTCTTATTACAAAGGAGTCACGCGGTTTTCACTGCCTGGTATATAGAGCGAAAATCTTCAATTATCGCTCTCTTTGTCTTTGTGTTCGTTCTGTGAAATGTCGCTGCTGCTTTTCGCTTCTGTTATATGTGTCTGTTTTCGTGTTCTTACTAAATAGTTGGAAAGTACAAAATGTGATTTTTTTTTTTTTTTTGTGCATCTACGTTATGTGTGTGTAAATAAACAAGCTGAAAATTAATTCTGAAGATTTTTTCATGAGACCAGATATGCCAACAAGCAAAATAAACCAACACCGTTTAAAAATACTATATATATATATATATATATATATAGAGAGAGAGAGAGAGAGAGAGAGAAAGAGAGAGAGAGATAGAGAGAGTGCACTAATAGTAGGAATTGAAAAAAAAACACTCTAAAATGTATATTTTCTTTCATGCTTCTAACAAAAAATTTAATTTTTTAAAATGCTACTTTAGAGAGAGAGTTCTATTAACGTCTCACTATAAGGCAACACAAAAACTATTGGCGACGGACCTCGTAATTTTGAACTTCGGTCATGTAACTAGGACGACAACTGAGTTGCCACTCCCACTTTTCTAGCTGCCACACTACACCAACGGGAGGAGATTTATTCTCAGCAGATTTAACGTGAATCAGCTCCCTCTACACGATGAGTAATGCTATTTTAATAACTATAAATTATTTGGAGTTTTAGAACAATAATGTAACCCCTAAATATTAGGCTCTTATATTCCACGAAAAAAAACTTAAACTCTATTTTGTTTTGTAATGGAAATAAATAATATTCAGCGATGCGTTCTTGTCATGTGTATGAAAATCATATGAACCGTTTTCTTTGATATCATTTTGGTGTAAGTCCATTTTTGACAAAAAGTTAGTTAATTATAACACTGAATGCAAAATCTGCTATGATCTTCTTATCTATGAACAGTTCCTCAAAAATTGTTTCAAAATTTTTATCATTTTGTCAATATAAATTTACATAGTTAATGTAATTACAAATAAAATTACTTTGAATGAGGTAAATATATCCATGTAATACAAAATAGATTTGCACCGCTTCAAAGAAAACGGCTCATATAAAAACACGAAACTTATGAAATGAAGTGTCATTTTAAGAAACATGAACGATTGTCTGGGGAAAAATTATGTTAATAGTTCTGATTATCACTTAAAAACACAAATACTGTTGCTTTTTGTGCGAAAAGGAGAATAGAAGAAATAAAATAATTGCTGTATTGAAAGTTTAGGCATAAATGATGGAATATTAACTTTCTGTATCATGATTTCTGTTTTTACACACAGTGAGACCTTTAACAGACCTCAAAAAATCCCCTAAACATCTCGTCAAATGATCTATTAGAACGATCGAAACGATCTCGATAGAATCTGTTTGAAATCATGGAATAAAAATTGGAAGAGCTCATTTTTTGAAAGCAAAGGTTGCTAAAATTTTGGAAATGTATGAAAAATTTATACAGTTTAGGTGATCCTGAAAGTAGTTAACTAATGAATAATTCTTTCTTTGAAAATACACTGAATAAGATGAAAGTTACAAATAATGGAAGTCTTGTAGAACATAATGTAGAACTTGTAAGGGATCTGAAAGAATGAAAATTACAGAAAACTAATTTAAAAGTTTAAGCCAGTGTTTCTCAAACTGTGGGGCGCGCCCCCCTAGAGGGGTTTGATAACTCTTCGAGGGAAGCGCGAGCATATAAAAAAATCAAGAACAAAAGATTATTTAAAAATGTTATTAATTTACTGAAAGTAATCAAAACAAAATATATAATAAAAATTAAATACACGTTTACACTGATATAATATACATATAAAGGCAACAGCATTGCACAATATTTGATCATTAATTTAACAATACTAAGAACAAGTTTAAAAATGATCCGTAACCTTATTGGCTAGTCATAAATAAAATTATATACAAAAATTAACACTTATCTTGATAATCTGTTCAGTTAATAAATAATCATTTAACTGCTGATTAAAAGTTGCGTGATTCGCTCCTCAATTCCACCGTACTCTGAAGAAAAGGAATAAATTAGAAAATACTCTAAATAAATCATATGCAAATACTGTATATGTCCTTTTATTGCATTTCAAAGCTTTCGGAATAATTTTATGGATAGCAGTACACAGAAAGATCGTACTTCGAAAAGACGTATATATAGGTCTGGGACATTTAAAGCACCGGTTGAGCTAGACGTATATATACGCTGATGACATTTAAGAGTTTAAAGTAGTATTGTAGCTTTAGCATCAATACAGTATTACTGAATTCAATGCATTATTATTTGTATGGAGGGGGGGGGGGGCACAAGGAAAATTATGATTGAATATTGGGTCGCAAATATTGAAAATTTGAGAAGCCCTTGTTTAAACCGAACTTTTCATTATGTATGGGTGTAACTTTCATCTCTCCCATCTTTTTTTTTTTCTTGAGGAATTCGAGTAATAAACATTCAGTTTAAAAGAAGTTTTCTTTAAAATATTCGAAAATACTAATTTTAATAGAAGGGGGTGTAATATCATGGAAATAAATGAAAAGGATAAAAAATAGACTCATCTTAAGGTTAGTTAAACACTAGTCATCATAACTACAGGATAATGACAAAAATAAGGTGTTACTGCAACTTAATGAAAAAATTACAAATAGAAATTTGTACAAAAAAGCATTAGTTAAGATAAATTACAATATTTAACAATGGATTATTCTCAAGATACTGAAATTAAAACCAAATTTATAGAAATTGGAAAATAATGGACAAATTGTCAACGATTGTGGAAAAAATTTCCCTTTGATATGGTGTAGGGTCATCTCGGACAGACATGCATACCTCACATCTTTATTTTATATATTTCACCGAAGTTTTCATTAAGTTTGGTGGAATTGCAAATCACTCTTCTAAAAATGCTTTTTTCAGCTCCTGCAGAATCCAAGGAGAAATTTGGCTCTTTGAAATTCGGTGCCCTAAGACATCGCACACATACTCAATCGGTTCAAACCGGGTGAGTAGGGTGGCGAATCCCTTTAAGTGGTATCGTATGTTTTCAAGTATTCTAACACCACATGTACTCGATGGTGCCAAACATTGTCATCCATTAACAAAGACTCTGAGGCAACACCCTCTAAACCGATTTAAATTGGGATTCTAATACCTACTTCACCCACATATCTCTGAGTGGTTACAGAACCTTCTTAAGAGAAATGTACCTCGATGCTGTAGCCATTTGTCATTATTCCTACCCAAATCATTAAGCTACGGTTGAGGAAACGGGATAATTCACGGATTTGGGATGGCAACTTGAGTGACCCTTCCTCTCTCCAGATCAAAACACATCTAAAATCAGTGTTCAGATTATATTTGGACTCGTCAGCAAACAATACTTGGGCCAAGTCTTCTTAGCTGCATTGAACAAGATGACGGCAACAATTCAAATGAGTTCATCTGGCGGGTGGAGTGAGACACAAACCATTGGTTTTCTCGTATGCAGTCCAACCTCGTTAAGTCTTCGTTCAGCAATAAAATGGCTAATTCACAAACTCTCCTGTGACAACTTGAAGTTCCAGAACCAAATCTTTTGTAATAATTTCGTAGTTTCTTCGAGTCGATAATGACGGAAAACGGTCTTGAGACGCAGTTGTTGCTTTTGGTCACCCTTGACCACGTTATCTATCAACTGATCCTGTGCTTAAAAAGCAAGGTACTACAAACTCTTTATATGACACTTTGAGGGATATTCAAATCTCAGAAGACCACCATTTGAGATTGACCTTCCTCGATTCTTCCAATTTTTCACCAGTTTTGACTTAAATGATGCCCTTGAACCATAATTATAATAAATACTGATCACTCTCAGAAATCATATTCGCTTTAAACAACACAACAGACCGAAATTTCAACATGCGTCCCTTGGACACCACTTTGTCATTCAATGAATTGGCATATTTTTGGTTCTAAAGATTGCGCAGAAGGGTAATTTTGAGTAATTAATTGTATTTTTAATTAACATAAATAATATCGGCATTGGGCTTTGGTTATAACATTAACTCAGAGAGCATATTTTTTTCTCATTATCCACTTAAGTTGATGACCAGTGTATTTTAGAACTCATTAAATAACCACTTCAAAACTTTACAAAAGAAGGCTGTTATGATCAATTTTTAACTTTATCCACATGCTATGTTTTCGTAACTGTAATAAAATAGTTAAAATGCTCTCAAAAATATAAA
This sequence comes from Trichonephila inaurata madagascariensis, assembly GCA_019973955.1. Classification (NCBI taxonomy): domain Eukaryota; kingdom Metazoa; phylum Arthropoda; class Arachnida; order Araneae; family Nephilidae; genus Trichonephila; species Trichonephila inaurata. The sequence continues at coordinate 64,828 of BMAV01008558.1, forward strand.
GCATTTATATTAGTCGAATAAATTAAGTTCAATTAAAATTTTATAAATTTTTAAACCTTAATAGTTCATTATCCATTAACATGATTATGTATAAAGTTATGAAAAACACACTAAAAAAAAGTAGAGTATATATCTGTATTATTTTTTTCAAGCAATTGTTATTTAAATCAGCTTAAGTATTTAGCATTTTTCTGAAAAACAAACTTTTATTTAAGAACCTTTTGATAAGCACAAATTCTTTATGATCATATATAAAAAAAAGTTAATTTACTAAATTGAGAGAGATATTTTTCAAAAAACTGGAAAAACTCGTAACAACTCTTTTTTTTTTTTAACTTATAAATGAAAATAAATTTCATATATATTTTTATCTTTTCTATCCATTTTAAACATTAACGGAATTATTAGTTACAATTCTTTGTACTTATTTGAAAAGGATTGCTGTAAGATCAACACTTTCCTGAACAGTAATAAGCCTTAATGCGATTACCTTCTCCTAGTAAAAAGCGTGTGAACGTAGAGATAGAGAATCCTTAAGATAAATAATGACGAAGAAAAAGAAAATACTCTGATTTACTCATTCAATTCAAGCTCATTCATAGACTTCCTCGATTTACTCTCTCCTTCTATATATTTAGGGTTTTTATACCTTATAAATATTAAATACATATCACAGTCAATACCATTCACCCAGATCCCTCCCCCGCATTGTGAAAATGAAAGTTAATCCGCAGTTCTTATGTTCACAGTCAGAATCGGAAAGTTAAAACAGGATAAAAATAGACCCCGACCATACGCGATAGGTGAAACTAAGTGATAACCGCGAAAGT
>BMAV01008558.1:104233-159320 GCA_019973955.1 Trichonephila inaurata madagascariensis
AATCAAAAGGAGCATGATACAAGATTGGTGAACTTTCAATCCCGGACTCCCCTTGAAAAATTCCTGTGTGCCCTACTGCACAAGATTGAATTGTTTCACATTGTAAGCAAAAATTTACACAGAGAGACTGAGAAGACTGTGTGAAGTTTTTTTCCCCATGCCTAGACGTCACTTTTATAAAATTCGGTTATTATACTATACATTTCTAGTATGTAATAACGGTTTCTAACTGAAAGTAGCAGTAAATATATCCCTCCTTCTGATGTAAAATTTTATTTCGTGTATTTCCTAGCTAGCGTAGTGAGAAACCATCGGTTGACACGAAATAGTACAACGATCCTGACAAACAACTATGTATTTTAATGCATTTTTTCTTTTAACACAAAATAAAAATCGCTTAACACGAAAAAAAAATTTCTTCGGGAAATAAACAAAATACGGAAAAACCAGCCGAACTAGCGAAATTTAAAAGGGGGTATGAAATGAAAGAGAGGTGGTTTTCCCAAGTTCGTAGAAAGGAGACTAGCTTGGCTTTGAAATACTATCAGAATAGTCTGTTACACGAACCAATTTTGTTTATCTAAGCTACTTTCACCCTCCAGCCCTTCAAACGGCGTACAAAAACATCCGAAATGAGGAACATCATGAAACGAAGTATGTGCACTTATTTAGAAGCTCTTTCCATTGATGAAATGAATAACAAAATGTGTGAAAGTCTGACACCTCTCTCTCGGGCATCTAGATGTGTGAGAGATAGGGAAGAAACCCTCGACATGATTCAATTAATCTATTTATTTGTCACTCAAAGAAGACAAAATTTCAACTAATAATAGTAAAAGAATGTCTCAATACTAACCGCGAAAACGGAACAACGGCGGTAAAACGTGAACGATTAGGACACTATCAAACTTGATCCTTACTTTAATAAAGGATCTAACCTATTATCCGAATCAATCTACCGTATTTTCCTGTATATAATCCGCAGCGGCGTATTATCCGCAAAGCCTTTTTTTTTCGAGTAAAAAAAAAACTTCGTATAATCCGCAGCGCCGTATAATCCGCGGCAGTTTTTACGGCGAATAATCCAAAATATAAACTGCCGATAATGAGTGTCACATAAGATAAAAAATACACAATATAATTAAAAACAGAAGTAAGAAATTGTACAGAAAACAAAATTTATTATGAAACGTCTTTTTAAACATGTATGATAATATTTTTTACGATAATCTCAATAAAACAAAAATATTCTTTGCTACTGCCATTATGTTTTGAGTTGTTAAACAAAACATTTTGCACGCGGAAAAAATCTTTTTTTTTAATTTAGCAAGTTAACAGCAAAAAAATTAAGATCGATACTGCTTTCCCATTGTCTCTTTCTTTTAAAATCCATTTATTTATTTCTTCCTCTAATTCTGACCAGTGAGGTTTTCCAGGATGTTTGGCTCTTTAACGTCGATCACAATTTTCGAAGTTGGGTCTTGTTTTTTCTCCGCAAACGAATATTCAATTCGTCAACGTTGAAAAACCTTGCAGCTTCCCGATTTCGGTAGCCTTCTCTATAGCTTTTAACTTGAAGTTTGCAGTGTAATTTACACGCTTTCGCTTCAACATGATGAAAACTTTCAAAGGACATAATAGCTCTATTCAAGAGAAAATTGGAAATGGCGCCAGCGACTAGTAACTGTTTTTCCTTCCGAGGAACCGAATTCGTTCTTGAATGTAATTGGACAAAAACTAGTTATGGTTGAATTACGTCAGCCGAGTCATGAAAGCGCCATCTATTATTTATTTTATAAAACATAAACTGCATTTCTTTCAAAACTTTATTGTTAGCTTTTCTGATCTAGAATGTTTTTTCTCAGATAATCCGCGGCGGCGTATAATACGCACAACGAAATTTGAAACTTCTGTAACACATAATCCGCGGATTATATACAGGAAAATACGGTAATATCAATTCAATCACAGTGAACAATCGTCACTTTAAAACTTCCTCCTAATGAGTTATTGATCACAATAATTTAAATATACCTCAGTAGCAATCTCACCTGATTCGAGTATAACTCCTCTCCTACTCTCTCCTCAAGCTAGAAAACTTCGACTCTATGTATAATAAGTTAATTTGAATATCACGATTTTCTTCTTCCGAAGGGTTGATTGTGAATAACGCGAATTGATAGCCCAAAGATTTCCCAAGAGGTTTAATTGAAGGAACGCGTATAGAGATCCGTCACAAATGGACAACATCGAACAATTTGTGGACAATTTAATAGTAAAAATGACAATGCAATGTAAAATATCAGATTATTTCCTGAAAAAATTCTATGAATGTTTTCTTTTTATAAAAAACTTCAGAAACTTTGTATTAGATTTCATTAAATTCTTGTGGATGTTTTTACTTCATTCATTTTTATTAAATGCATGCATATATACATATCTGTGTAAATAAAATGGGCTCTAATAAACTTATAAATTTAATTTTGTTAAATACATGGGAGTGGTTTTTTTTTTTTTTTGCAATATTCTTTAAAACGAATTTTTTTTTAACACGAAAAAATATTTCAGTTCCCTCTTTCGTGCTAAACGATTTTCATTGTACTTGTTTTTACCAGTAAATTCGTTCTATAACAAATTTTGGCTCTTTCCGGTAACATATGCATTTATTTCATACTGTATCTTTAAGTTTTAAAAACAAAACAAGTCATATTTTACAATAACGAAAACATTTCTCGAAAGCAATTGTAAAAAATTTTAACCGCGTCACATTTTCCAGTAGTACAGACTACAATTTTGAAATACATTTTATGGACAAACAAATCGGTAAATCCCCACACCACAGAAACTGTTCGGGGAATTTACAAGTGTTTCACAGATCCAAGGAATAAAAAAAAAGTACGATTAAAAATAGAGATGTCACTAGGGGAAGAAATAGGAGGCAGTGGTTTCTTGGCAGTCGCGAACACTTAACGGGTTAAAGAACACTTAATGGGGATCCCGCGTGTTTTGAAACTGTTTATAAAAGGCAACAATGATTTGTTGTCGGATATAGTACATTGGTAAACATTTATTGAAACAAAAAACAAGGATTTAGCAGCACCATGGTTAGGAGTGACGATTTTGGGAAGTGTTTTAAGCTCTTGTTTTAAAGTGACTCATAGATGATAAAATTAAAAACTGATCCACAGAAATATATCTTACATATATAAGGTGAACCAAATGCCTTGCCCTGATTATAAATGTTTACTGTGTTCAAAATATTGTAATTAGATATATGTTTGCTTGGATATATGGGATATCAGTAGTACGATCCAAAAATTCGGGGACTGCTGCCGTTGCTGACGAAGAAAGTAAGTACCTAAATTTAAACCACTTAAAATGGATTTTGCAAACCTTTCTCTACCTGACCAGGTTGGTTTAGCTTATGCTATATGACCAAACCACACGCGCTCACAGCTATCTTCCGAAACTAATTAGCTTTTCTTGAGCAGCATTGAACATTGAGTTGGGTCAGCGGATAGGTAAAACACCAATGGAGACTTTAGAAATGCTAAGTAAGCTGCATGGTGAATCTACCATGGCGAAATCCGAGGTTTACGAATGGCATCGGCGTTTTAAAGAGGGCATAGAATCCATCAGAAACATTGAACGTGTTGGACGACCTTCGACTTCACGGAACGCGGAAAATATTGCGTTGGTGTCTGAATGTGTTCGAAAAGATCGTCTTCAAACACTTGTACAAATCGCTGAGGCGACGCACTTCTCGAAGATGTCGTTTGAGGGAATCCATTCGTCGTAAATGACCGCAGTTCTGGCAGAGTGACGATAGGTATCTTCTGAATGACAAAGCACTAGCACATCGATCCCAATTGGTGAAAGAGTTCTTCACTGAAACTAGCATTAATGTTCTTCCACATCTTCCCTGTTCACCAGACTTAGCCCTGTGGGACTTTTACCTTTTACCATTAATGGAAAAACATTTACAGGGACGTCGTTTTGTATCCTTACATGAGGTGAAAGCAGCATCGCAGGAGGCGTTATGGGAGGTTGGAAAAAATGGTTTTCAGCTGAATAAGTTATATGAATGCTGACAGAAGTGTATCGTCGCGTAAGGGAACTACTTTGAAGGTGGATGTGCTTCGGTGCTGCTATTTATTCAGAGTAAAGTTTTCTACACCTTGTCCCCGAACTTTTGGATTACGTATTGTGAGTACTATTAAGAATTTTTTAATAAGACCATTTACTTGAGTAAATTTTAATGAGGGCGCCTTTGGTAACTCGGAGTATTCCATTTCCCACTTGGTATTCTTCAACATGTCATGCAACATGATTTAAACATGTCTTTATAATCATGCAACCTAAACTTTTTATAAAGAATTCTTACCAAACTATTTGTGATTTGATGATTCACATGATTATTTAGTAGGCCTCCATTGAAACAATTGTCAAACGTGTTTAACAGTTGCTTCACTCACACTAGGTTTGCCATTTCTGGGAAGATCCTTAACGTTGCCTGTTTCTTTAAACATTTCATATTAATTACTTTATTGATTCTGCACCAGGAGATTTGCTTCCATAACAATATAGAAATTAACGCAGAGAATTAATGAATGATTTCATTTTATGAAACCAAAACACACATTGGGTTTTTCCTGAAATGACGCAATTTCAGCAAAAAATGATGTATCCTTTACAGACGTTCCCCTGAGTTGCTCTTGAAAGAGTATTCGCGTGATTTACTGCATAAAAAGAACTACTAAAACTGTGTGTGACCTAACCAATGATACAAAAGAGTTACATTATTATATTAAAAGGTTATTTTATAATGAATTTTTATAATCAAGACAAGACTTTTGTTTCACCCGGTATATTAATTGCCTTCAAGAGATAAAATTGAATGCAAGCGAAAAGAAAGAGATATTTTGAAGGATCACTTTAATTTGATCCAACGCGAAATAAAATAATATTAATTTTGCCTTAATTAATACAATCTATTCATCTGTCAATTTTTATAATTAAAAATCCATCACAAATGATTTGATTCTTCTGATAAATATTTTGCTTCGTAACAAAAAATAGTTTTTATCGGATTTTAATCTTTTCTTTTAGCCTTATAGAAACGGTAAGCTACTATCAAGTTTTTCATAAAAATGTAACAAAAAAAAAAATGCTGAGACGAATCTATACGCGTCCTCTCAATAATCCTCTTGGGGAATCTTTGGGCTAGCATTCGCGTTTAATTCACAGCCATCCCTCTCAAGAAGAAACTGTATATTCATATTTTATATAGTTCGACTATATAAAGTCAAAGTTCTGTAATTCTAGAGAAGGAGGTAGGAAGCAGCTATATTCGCTATGCAGGTGAGATTGAAGAAGGTTTACTTTCGCATGTGAAGATTAAGAGTGGTGTTGTGCCACTGTGTTGAATTAGTATAGATTTGAGATTAGTAATCAACGATAGATTAGGTTGAGTTAAATAAGTTAGTTGATTATATTTGCTTAATAATCATTGCTTTCTCCGTGCTACTCATTTGACATTCACTTAGAGAATAGATTGTTGCTGGTTAGTGTGTTTGACTAAATAAATAATTGTGATTATGGAATTCTCTGGTTCTACTTTCATTTCTCTCACACCCTTAGGTAGGCAAGACGGTGAGAAAGAAACGTCGTGTGCAAGTTGATCACAATGCTACAATAACTTACTAAATGTTACAAAATGAGATATAAATGTTACAAAATCTTACCAGCTGCACTCTTCCAAATCCTCCAACTCCAAGAGTGGCCAACACATCGAGGTCGTCCAGCATAATATGTTTAAATTCTTCGTCAAGGGATAGTGATGGGGACGATAAGTTGGATATCCTTGAAAAATTAATTATTGTTTATTTTTTTCTTCTGGTAATAAACCAAGTGTATTATATTCAATTATTTACTAAAAGCTTTTGAAATAGTTATGGACAAAGCAACATACATCAAATATTGTATGATCCTACGGTAAGAGTTAAGTTTTCGCAAATGCCTCAAAATTGTACACATATATTTTTAATGAATCTTTACTTTTACAAATTATTAATACGTGTTAAGTCCAATCCTATTGAATAAAGTAATGTGCTCGATTCATGATGATCACGTGATAAAGTCAAACACGTATTCATTAAATTCAAAACCGACATTAAACTAATTCTACCTGTTGTTCTGTTTGTTAAAACTCTTACTATTGCGCATTCTTACTAATCCGTAAGGAATTCATTGTCAGTATAAGTTTTAACTAATCTCGCTTTAAAACTATACAATAAATAATTTAACTCGAACAAGTGAATTCAAATTGTGAATATTGATATTTATTTTTTCGTTTATATCAATTAGCATTTAATTGATTGATTGAAAGTTTTATCAACGTTGCACTTCGAAATAACACAAGGGCAATTGGCGACGTACTTCGTAATTTTAAATCATGTTCAATAAACAAGGACGATACCTGAACAGGCACTTCACTCTCCAAAAACTTCCGGGTCGTGGTAGCCTTGTGATATTGGCCCCAAACCCATGGCCTGTCTGGTACAGTCATGAATTCGAGTCCCGATGCCTTTGAAGACCCCCCCCCTCCTTGTAGAGATGTGGATGTACGTAAAATCTATCGTGGATTGGTCCTCACATTGGGGTACCATAAAAGTAAGGAGAGTAGGGTGTCGGCTCGGGTATCTTCGTCACTTAATTGTGGTTAAAAATTATGAGGTCCATCCGTCCGACGTCAAAAAAGCACTCTCTCACTTCAAACCTTCCGCATCATGCCAACGTGAGGACTTAGAGCCTCAGCAGCCCCTCTTCGTCACAGGTCTTAATAGTACCAGGAGTCGAGCCCTCAATTCGACAGAAACATACAAACACTGGCCAATGAAAAAGAAACCCAAGATCAATATTTTTTGGATCACCCTTTACACGGATAATTTGCTTTGATTCGTTTGGACATTCAGTCTATGTGCATCTGGAGTGCATTTACGTCCAGAGAATACCATGTATTGGCTATGCAGCTTTTTAGATTCTGTAAATTAGATGAATGCGGAGAGTGCTTTCGGGTTCATCTTTTCATCATATTCTCTACATTTTGTAAAGGGTTAAGATACGTGCTGTACGGTGGCGAGGGAAAGTATTGGAAGTCAGACAGATATTCAGAGAAACCATTTTGAACACTTCTGGCACGATGTATAGTTGCATTATCGTCCATGAAGTATCCATCGCCATCGGGGTATCAGCCAGTATATAAAGATATCTCATGGCTGTTTACTCTTGAGGAACACCAAAGCACCACTTCTATGTCAGCAGAACATTTCCCATATCATGATACTCCCACCAGACTCTAGCATAGGGGGAGTAAGGCAAGATGGATTTATGACTTCGTTGGGCTCTCGCCAAATTCTACGTCTTCCATCAGAGCAAAATAAGGTGTAGCGTGATTCATCCTTAGCAATTTTATTCTCATGGTTCGAGCTGAAATCTGTTGGAAAGAGCCTTGGTTGACGATTTGTGTCAGTTGAAACACAGTAGAATTCCTGTTCTGCCTTACAATTCGTCGGAAACGACACTTATCACGCTCTTGGAATGTGCTCAAACCACAGTTACGTTTTCTAGAGGACTGAGGGTTCTGATTCCAACCTTTGAAAACCTTTGATATCGCTGTTTTTGCGAAGACAGTGAGATTTGTTTGTCTTCGAAACCGAAGCCCCTGCTAAACGGGCATCTACAATAAGCCCTTTTTCTCCAAATGGTGAAACATCTGTCGTTTTCCCCATTTTACTTCATTCATCGTGGAAAGCACTCTTATTCCTTACTTATACTAGCATTCTAACCACGTGTAACCCTCGTCATAAAAAAAAAATTCTTACTTCATCCGTAGTACGCATTTAAATGCAGATCTCAAAGGTTTCTTAATTCATTGACCAGTGTGTGTGATAATATCTGTCACTAGCTCGCAATCATAACCTGTAGTGGTTAGAACCCGTGACCTTAGGGTTCGTAGCCTAGTAACATATTCACTAGACAACAGTGATCACCTCTGTCAGGAGGCTATTACTGACTTATTTAGATACCGCTACACACTATTCTTCCACTCGTGAGTCGGTGGATAGGCGAACGATTTTTTTTTGTTTGTTACTGAGAGAGCGCGCGCGCCTGTTTATTTATTCTTCTTATTTTTTATACTAAATTATTTTATTTATCTTGCGGTAGATGGCGTCACGACAATTCAGAAAGTTGCTTTTCCTTAATTCATTTAAGGCCACCAATGTGGTGGTTTGAACCCGCTACCTTCGGGTTCGTAGCCCAGTAACATATCCACTAGATAAAAAAGATCACCTCTGTCCGGGGGTTGTTATTGGCTTATTTAGGTACCGCTACAGCCCCTTGGTCATTATTAATACGTAAAACATTTACTTTATTATGTATCAATACTTTTATGCGCAGTGATCAACATCACACAAAAATAAGAACGATTAATTAGAAACTTAACAAAATAGGTGAGAATAGTTGTTTGAAGAGTTATTTAATATAAAGTCTTCTATAATTAAATAAATTAATAATTTAATCTTTAATGTTTACCCATTAAATGTTTTCAAATATATATTCGATAGTTAAATATTTCTTCCTATTTGGGTTGTCCACAGATATAATTGACTAAAAATATCATATGCTAAATCTAATGATATAAACATTGTTCAGTAATTTCAATTTTAAATGTCCTTTGCTTAAGAAAAGATTAGCATAGTTTCCTATATTCTTAGTGAACTTATTACTTTTGCGTCTGAATACACGAAACTTCTGTATTCATGTAAAGTGCTTTAGCACTAGTTATGAAAATATTTGAAAATTATACCTTCGCATTCGATCTTCATCACCGTAATCCTTTGTTTGAAGCTCTTGTAGATCTCCAATCAATTGATTGAATGACCTAAAACAAAAACAAAAAATAATAATAAATATAAATTAACAAAAGGACATCGAATAAAACATATAAATGCATTGTTAAGGATGTAAATATTCATGAATATATCTTTCTCTCAGCCAAAACCAAAAGCGACAACGTACAAAGCTGTTTTAGTTTTTTTTTTTTAAATTTTATTTTTAATTTGATAATATCAGTTTTACTAAATACTAAGCAACTTATATCTATAAATATATTATGACTAATTCTAACAAAAATTGAAGTAAAAATTCTGAAAAAAATTACTAAAAAAAAGTAAGAAATGTAAACCCCCTTTCACATTTATATGCGATATATATTAAGAATCCATTTTGTATTTAAAATTAATCAAAATTTTGGCTAATTGTATTATAATTATTTTTTATCACAACGGTATTATGCAAGAACAGAAGAAAAAACAAGAACTTTCTTCCTCATAAGTACATAAAAAAGTGTAAGCTTTTACGACCCAGTCAATATCAAAATAATAAAGTAAAATTATACTAGAATTTTAAAAAAAAGTTTCTATCGAATTTAAATATTTAGACATACTCTCTATTTAGAGTGAGACACTCTACTCCAGGATCCATCGCAATGACATTGGCAGTTCGTCGTTCTTCTCTGAAATAAAAATAAATATAATTAACACTGTTCGTATGTAATTGGACTTTCATCACACAAGAAATATAATTTTTGTTCTTTGTGTTGTTGATTAATTTTACTCTCTTTGCTCTCTTTTTCACTCTCTGTTCTCAACTTCACTTTATTTCACTCTCTCTTTTTCTCTCTACTCTACTCTTTCATTCTCTCTACTCTACTCTTTCATTCTCTCTTTCTTTCTCTACACTTTCACTCTCTCTCTCTCTTTCTTTCTCTCTACTCTCTCACTCTACCTCTCTTTTTCACTCTCTACTCTCTATACTTCCCTCTATTTTACTCTCTCTTTTTCTCTCTACTCTTCTCTTTCACTACCTCTCTCTCTACTCTATTTTCATTCTGCTCTACTTCATTCTATTTCACTCTCTCTTTCTCTCCTCTACTCTTTCACCCTCCCCTCTCTCTACTATCTCCCCCTGTAGTCTACTCTCTCCTCTACTCTTTCACTACCTCTCTCTCTACTCTCTCTCTCTACACTCTACTGTCTCCATCTCTCTCTCTACACTCTACTCTCCATCTCTCTCTCTACACTCTACTCTCTCTATTCTCATCTCTCTCTACACTCTACTCTCTCTCTACACTCTACTCTCTCTCTACACTCTACTCTCTCTCTATATTCTACTTTTACTCTCTCTCTCTACTCTCACCCTCTCTCTCTGCACTCTACTCTCTTTCATTACACTGTACTCTCTCCCTCTCTCTCTCCCTCTATTTCAATCTTTATTCTAATCTTTCTCTACTCTCTCTTTATATATACATATACTCTACTTATCTTTCTACTCTACTTCTCTCTCTCTCTCTATTCTATTACTCTCTCTCTACTCTACTACTACTCTCTTTCTACTCTACTATTTTCTCTCTATTCCATTCTGTCCCTGTATCTCTCTCTCTCTCTCTCTGTAATCTACTATCCCTTTAAAATCCTTAAACTGTTTCCGAACTGTGATGAATAGACGAAATGTGAAGCCTTTTTGATCCTTAGTTTGACGCAGTGGTAATTTTTTTTTTAAAAAAAATCTTGTTTTCTTTCAAGCAACACTGAATTATAAGTTATCTAATTTTCACTATATTTTAATCATAATCTGCATTAAAATCAATATATTAAATTCTGAGTATCGGTTAACATGGTTCTATGTTGAGATCTCGTACTGAAAAAATGTGTACGGCTCCGTTTGATTTATAAATAAAATTTTATTTTAATATAACCACTGCGATTTCTTTCTTAACAATTAACATCCTGTCTGAATTTTAATTTGGTTGTTTGGTTACCCTTTTGATGCATGCATACAATGACGAAGATTATCAAATCCGAGGTCTGACTATGGAACAAAAAGAACAAAATAAGAATTAATAGAAATTATTTTACGAGATTATTTTACCTGAGAAGCGCTTGCTCACCGAAATATTCCCCTCTACCCAGACATCGAATTTCTTCTTCAGCATAAAGGCCATCATCTGTCACAACTTTCTGCGTTACGCGCACCTATACGCGAAGAAATAAAATTTATTAGAATTACTAAAAGGCTTTTATGTCTCAAATTTTACGATTTTTGTGTTTGTACTTAAATATCTTTTACTTTTTTTTTTTTTTTTGCTTAAGGTATCCAACTACGTTCGGAACTGTGATTTTAAAAAAGCGCATAAATGGATAATTTTCATGATATTTAGTGTCACTTAGATTAGAATACACGCATAAAATTGTTTTAAGGACATTTTAAACAAAAAAAAAATTATTTAAATACAATATATTTCGGCTAAAAATTAACTTAGAACAACCTTTTTTCAAAATGTTCTCCTTTTGTGAAAAATGCTTCTATTATAATAATATTTTGCCTGCATATAGCTTAGACTTCTGTACAGAGGCTCAACTATGATTTTTGAAACATTCACATTATTTTCAGAGTTACAACCATTTGAAATAATTATCGGCGTTTTTTTCTTAAAATTTCTGCCCTCTGTTGTCGTAAATTACGGATAAATCCACTTCTAAGCTATATATTTCAAAAATTCTAGTTCAGCCTCTGTACAGAGGTCTGAGCTATATACAGGCAAAATATTATTATAATAGAAGCATTTTTCACAAAAGGAGCATTTAGAAAAAAGGTTATTCTAAGTTAATTTTTAGCCGAAATATATTGTACTTAAATAATTTTTTATTGTAATATTATTCTTAAAACAGTTTTATATACATTTTCTAATCTAAGAGACACTAAATATCATACATATTATCCATTTATACGCTTTTGCAAAATCACGGTTCCGAACGTAGTCGGATAACTTAAACTTATGATATTGTATTTTAAAGAGTCTCAATACGCGTTCGGAACCTTTATATTAAAAAAAGCGTATAAATGAATGATTGTTTTATATTTAGTATCAGATGAATTAGAATATACGGTCGGCTCCGGTGGCTTAGAGGTAGCGTTCCCGTTTTGTAAGCCTAAGATTGCGGGTTCGACCCCGACTAGAGTCGATAGATTTTCTGGTTGCAAAAATCATAGGCACGCGTGACATGTAAAATATTCTTTAGGTATCAGTTTGGCTCTAGTACTTACGGCAATTAAGAATTAATTCAAGAGCTTCCAAATTTGGTAGCGAGTCCGCCACTAGATGTTGCCACCAAGAAATGGCTCTCACATATTGTGACTTACCCTGTCTGCGAAGGCTAAGTTGCTGAAATTCAGCCCGTTAGAAAAAAAATTAGAATTTAAGAATAAAACAGTTGTAATATTATTTCAATATATATATATATAAATGGCATGGGGCAAAAAATGATGAAATAATGATATATATACTTCCGGAACATTCTTCTTTCATAAAAAATGCTTTGGTAATAATATTTTACTTACATATAGTTAAGACTTTTCTAAAGGGGCTAGGATTTTTTTGGACTAAATTGACTGGGATTGACAAGGAGTTTTGAAAAATCTTCATTGTTTTCAGAGTTAGCATCCATTGAAATATTAGTGGATGTTTTTTTGCTAAAATTTCTCAACTCTGATATGATAAAATATGAATAAATTCCCTTCTAAATTATATGTTTCAAATATTTTAGTTCAACCCCAGTATAGAAGTCTTAGCAATATATAAGCAAAATATTATTATTATAGAAGCATTTTTTAAGGTGACTGCCTACCTTGAAAATGTCGTTTTTCGTATACATAAAGCATTTTTTTTATTTCAAAATATTATAGTTTGAACATTTTTCTTTCCAAAACAGTTTTTCTTTTTCCTTTACGCGAAATAGAAATAAAGTTATAGTGATTTTAAAAAGGGCAAAAGGGCAGTAAGATAAAACTTTAAATGAGTTTTTCTCAAAATTATGTTTTAAAAAAAAACTCTTTACCAGATACATGATGTCTTAAGAACAAAACCAGATAACGTTCTGAAATTTTGTGGAAATGTTTATTATACTATTTTTCATAAAGTGGACCATAAGTGTTGTAGGTTAAATATTTCTTCATTTAGGGTAGTTTTTATGAAGAAAAAACTTAAAGAATATCAAAATTTTCATATTATTATGTATGATTATCTGTAATTTTTTTGTATTTCAATATTTCTCTTAGATGTTGGTTCATTTTAAAGAGCACCACAATATGCATGTTGTGTATAAAGAGAATTATGATAATTGTATTACAAATTTTTATACAGTGTTACCCGTTTTAATAAAAATTTGATAAAATTTCCTTAAAAACAGCCAATTTTTCTAAAAGTGCAATATTTATTTAAAAAATTTTATGTGTATTTACATATTTGTTTTTTTATTTTTCCTCCTAAGAACACTCAATTTGTTTCAAAAATTTGTTTTTACAAAAAAATTGGGCCCGGAGGTAGTCAGTCATTTTAAGAAAGATAACTGTTTCGGAAACATATAATTCCTTCTTCATTTTTTGTGAAAAGAAGTTGCATTTAAATCATTTTTTCTTGTAATAAAATTCTTAAAACAGTGTTGTATGTATATTCTAATTCAATTGGCCCTAACTCTGAACGTAGTCAGTAAACTTATAACTAAAAACCTCTAAAATATTACAGATTTAGAACTCAACTTCGAGACGAATATACTACAATAATATCAAATTTTTATTCATTTTCCGTTTTGTATCTATTTTTATTAATTAAAAAAAATTCTCTTTTTTCACTTTTTAATTTAAATTAAAGATTTTCTATATTTATTTATCTATTTTATGCTATGAGTTATAAACATAATATGATTGTAATATTATCATAATTATTGTAATATCAAAAATTTCCTCACCCTAAATAATTAAATGATGTTTTTTAAAGAAAAAAACTACAAGTAAAGGTTTTAGAATCCCAGAAATAGTATACACTATATTGTTTTCTGACGATCAACTCTAGCATAAAAAATTAGTATTTGAACAGTAAAAAATCCGCAGCAGTGCTCTGAAACTTTTACGAAATGTTATTCATTACCAAATACGATGCTTTTTCGAGATATTTACTTGAGTATAAAAAATATAAAATAAAGAAAGTAAAATTAAAGAAAGTAAACAATATTACTTAATTTATATATTATTATTATATTGGTAAAGCACTATTCTTTCATAAAAATAATAGATATACATATTACATATTTATTTATTTCATGCTAATAATAATTTGTTTTAAAACTTATTAAAAAAACTTTATTTTTTTGTTTAAATTTTCCTTTGCCTGTATACACATAATTGTGAAAAGGAACAATATCTTAATGTGTTTTGCTATATGAAGCCTGATGCGTTTTCTGAACTGACAATCAAAACTTTATTTCGGTATGTATATTAATTTCACCCATTTCAGATATCAAGTTAGGGTTAAGTAATATTCTTAGACATATATAATAATTTTGGTTTAAAAATTTCAATATTGAGCCTTTAGACAATCTGTTTTGTTTCATCAAACGGTTCTACACTTGAATTCTTGTTCTACAACATTAAAAACCCATTTTCTATAATCAAGCATAAATCATTTTGTTCAGGAATTGAAGCTTTTTACTGACATAAATTATAAAATATATTACAAGTTCATATAAGCAAAACAAATCGGGAGTAATTTTATATGATGTCACAATAGTAACTTTTGTTCAACGAATTGGCAGCATACGCATTTTGTTGATTTTCAATACACATAGTAAAAACAGTAACTGATTAACGTTAAAATTGTAGCATCAACTCAGTTAACTTAAAAATTTCCATCATAAATATGTTAGAAAAACAGGGAACAAAAATTAATTACCTGCCCATTGCTGATGATGAAAAATGTGTCACCTGTTTCACCTTGCCTTATTATGTATTCTGCCGCAGGATAGAATTCCTGTAAGAAAACAACAATATATTAAGGCAAAAGATAATATGCAATAACATTTCTGATTATCAACTGAAAAGTTCGAATACCTGACCGTAAAAAGTTCAAGAAGACAGTAATTGGGTACAGACTGGATAAAAAACACTTTTTTTTTGGACTTTTTGATTAACTAAGGAGAAAAATATTCCACCTTTTAAAGTCCTAAGATTAGGAATTTTCGGAATAGAATTGTAAAAGTCAGAAGAAAAATATAAACAAAAGAATGAATTTAAGAATAATGAATAATAAATGAAATAAATGAGGGGAAAAAATGCTTTTTTTTTATTTTAAATTTGTTGCACTACTAATTGACACTGTTGCCAAATTTTCATTCATTTCTCAACTGTAGTGGCGATGCAACTCAGTCCAAGAATAGACTCGTGGAACTTTATAAACTACAGTTTTTTTTGTCTTTTTTTTAATGTTGATTTTCTCGAGATACTTTGTGGCCGCGGTAGCCGAGTGGTATAGGTATCGGATTGTGGCCTGCCTTGTCACGAGTTCGAGTCCAGTACCACTAAAGGCCCGCCGTGTAGGGCAGCGATGCACGTTAAATCTGTCGAGAGCTGAAACGTCCTCCCGTTGGTGTGGTGTGGTAGTTAGGAGAGGGGGTGACAGCTCAGGTGTCACCCACGTCACTTGACCATGGTTCAAAATTACGTTTTCCGTCGTCAAAAGCCCTCGTGTAGCTGAACAGTGCGACGTTAATATTCAATGAATCATCAGTCGATCAATCTCGAGATACTTTATAAAGATAAAAAAACGTATGCCAAACAACCAAACTTTAATAATTTCATATCCATTACAAAAAAAATTATTAATTTTCTGTACTTAGTAAGTATATATCGTCTACTTTTCAACATGTACAACATGATCGCGGACTCTTACTGTGAAAAAAACATTAGTGACACAATACACAGAAATGCAAATAGTATTATTCACGGACGAATTCCTCAAATAAAAGAACGTCGCCAAATACCGGGATATTCAGTCGATAGTGGAAAACTGATCCCAATCACATGCAAACATGATTATCTTGTTCGCGCACGGGATGATGGCATTTGGTGACATTTTTTGAATTGGCGAAATTGGTTGAAGGTATAATACGTTAAGTACGTATATAGTATTTAAGGCCACCGTCCACACAAACTGGCGGAAATAGGAAATTTATTTTCCCACTTGAATCTCTTATTAGAGAGAAAAGGTTTAAATATTATTGATCAAAGGTACAACGCTATTTGCATCTCAAAAACATTTAAGAGAGCTCCTAAAAGTGATGTTCGAGAGCTATATTGTATAGCCGACATTAATAAAAGGATTGTCCAGATTCGATGTTGACAGTACAGCAGAGAGTTTTTCGAAATCTACATATACACCATCGAGCCAAAACATTATGAACACCTCCATATTTTTCAATGAACTGGTCTAGATGATGCGTAAGTCACGTGATCAAGAAATAATGGTAACTGCTACTGGAGAAGGTAAGTAATCGTTCTTGCATTTACTTTTGCGAGTGAGGAAAAAAATGGCGTCCAAGCAAATTTGAAGGAGGGCAAATTGTTATGACCGGAAGACTCGGAACGAGTATATACGAAACAGCATGACTGGTAGGTTGTTCGTGTTCTGCTGTTTTTAGTGCTTATGTCAAGTGGATAAATAATGGTCAGATCAGAATTAGACACCTAGTCGTTGGACATCCACGTGATAAGCTGTCGACAAAAAGACGAAAGATGTAGGGAATTGGCCCCTTTTTGAAGCAAAATAGATGCCAGACAGTGGCTCAGCGGAAAGTGGATGCAGGTCCAGTTGCAAGTGTTTCGAAACATATAGTTCAGAGGACATTGTTCGATATGGATATGTGTAGCAGACGTCCCACTCGTGGACTTCTATTGCCCAAGTGTGTTTGCTAACTACGCCTAAAGTGAAACATTGAGACTTGTCCATAAATAAGCGGAAGAGTCTACTGTTGCTGTTGTCGTGTGTTTTATCCTGGGATACATATTAAAGACGAGAGGTGGAAGAACAGAAACATACAATACAAACACAGAAGAACATAGACTTTTTATTACAAACGGTGATCCCAGCATAGAACAGAAGGTTTGCGCTGCTTTCCATTCGAGACGGGAATCCATTTCTGGCGAAAGTCCAACTCCTTTTCCCGAAGATACATCCATGTTTTACACGGGATTCGAACCTGAGCTCACTCGAGTACAAGCCGACGGTCATACCCACCATACTGGCTGGGTGGTTAAAGAGAGTCTCCTGTTAATATGAATTCCGATTTTCCATTTATCACTTCGATGGTTATGTCAGGGTGCTCTATCTTTTGCAGTCGAATAGTTGCTCCCTCCATTTACATAGCCTGGAGATGGCGATATTATACTTAAGAGAAAGTTCTCGTGGGTGACTCTTAGTTCTGGTAGAAGGGGCCGTGAAAGAACTGTAGATTATGTGAGCACTAGTGTGGATCAGTTACATCCTTATAGGGCGTCTGTTTCCCAACTGGAAGTGGAATCTTCTATCAGGACTGCATCTCATGTCAAAGGCAACAATTGTGTTAGAAAGGTTCGAGGAACATAAAAATGAATTCCAATTGATGTCATGGCCACATAACTCTGCGAGTCTTAATCTGATAGGGCAAATGTGGGTTTTCATAGAAAGGCAGCTCAGAGATCAAACATCTTCATGTTGGAACATCTCCACTTTACGTGATCACTGTTTAGACATTTGGTACAACTTGCATCCAGTCATCTATCCAGAACTTGTGGTATCCATACCAAGGCGGGTTACGGCTGTTTTACAGGCAGAAATTGGTGTAACGTGTTATTATTGAGTAGGTGTTCATAATGTTTGGGCTCTTCGGTGTATCTCGTACTTAAATTACTTTTTGAATCTCTGAAGTCATATATTAAGGTTAGAAGGGAACGAAGATCACACACATATAAACTTCATGTGTAAGTTATCGTCAGAAATAAGTTCTTCTGTTCCAAAAAAGTAATCAGCAATGCTATTTTAGCAGCTGAATTGTTTTCTAAGCTGCATTTATGAAATCATGAACAGTAGTAATTATATTGCCTACGTCGTGCCAAGTATTATTTATATCTTCTTTTTTTTTTTGCGAGAATTTAAGGACGCCCTATACTTGTTGTACAACTTAATAAGTAAATCGAATAAAGTAGAAATATATATTCATTTTGAATACTGAAATTACATGAAACATAGTCTTCTTAAAGGAATCTAAATTATACTTTATAAAATAATATAATTAAGATAACAACTTAAAATTATTATGCAATTAATGTCAATGTTGTAGAAGGCCATTTAAGTGAAACATTTTTACATAAATTAACATTGTCTTAACATAATGCAAATTTTCTTACAGGCACAAATTATTATAAATGAGTTAGTACTATAAAAGCAAAAAAATACACTTTCAAAATGTCGTTTATTGTTAAGAAAATGAAAATTTAAAGTTTAAGCAACATATATGTCTAAATGACATTTTATAAAGATCTCAATTGCAAAAGTTTCCGCATCAAAACAGTTAATCTTAAAACATTAGTTTCATTAATATAATGTGAAGAAAAAAAGACATTGAGACTTACCACTTCCAAAACATCCGCCATTTTTGAAAGAAGCTCCTTGTTGAGGTTTTTGAGCAAAGGTACGCTAAAAATAATAATACAATAAATTGCTGATTGCAGGACAAATTATGAATTTTTTTTAGCATTCACTGCGTTTACTAAATATTATTATTTTATAAGAATCTAAATGGTTTTCCCCCCATAGTAGAATTTTAGAAAAACACATCATTTTAATTTTTTAAGCAAATGGAACTGCAAAGAATATTTTAAGAATTGTTTTTGTTTTAAAAAACAGAACACATACGAATACAGCAGCGATAGGTTTGAAATTTTAGTTACTGTATAAAAAATGGAGAAATTTAAAATTATGTAAATTTGAAGAATCTTTATTTATATTTATTTTCTTATAGTATAAATGTGACCACTATATATATAAAAATTATTTAAACAATTGTTTAACTAAAAGTTACCATTTTTTCCCCTTGAAAATTGCACTCATAAAAATAATTAAAATTGAAAATAATCTGCAACTGTCTCCGCACTGTTACTACCCTTCCTTGCCCCACCCGATCCCCAGATTTGTCGCCAATAGAGCATATCTGGGATCATTTGGGACGGTGAGTTGGGCATCCCACGAGTATGAACGAACTAGTGGCAAGGTTACAGCAAATATGGAACGCGAAATATCTCAAGACATAATACAGAACTTGTATGCCTCAATGCCCGATCGTATCGAATCGTGTATTCTCTCTAGACGGGGTTCAACAGGGTATTAAATCCACCATTCTTTTGCCATTTTCTCTGAAATAAAGAATCCAGTTTCTTTAATTTTCTAATCATTTAATTATATCAAAGTAGTCATTACGTATGTAAAATTTCGTTTCATTTTGACGACTCCTCCTTGGTGCGCTAATTTTTTCGTCCATGAGTGTATATGTTAGATATGTAACAGAACTCAAGCACAGTTAAAAATGTTAAAATGGAAGTGAATACATTTTAACGAGAAAAATCTTTTAGTTTTGCTAAATAATTCAGATTATGCATTAAAAAAATTATAATTTTTTTTTTAAGATTGAACTTTAAATCTGGTTGAGAATAAAATCATATACTTAGGTACAAGAAACTTTACTTTAAATGAGAAGTGTATTATTTTAATAAAAAGTTGTCTTCTTAAATATAAAATTATGAAAGAGAAAAATTGATTTTTAAAAAATAGCAAAAATATAGAGAAATAATTAAAATTGATTAATTATTCATTACACTACTTAATCAAAACTAAATGCAAAACACAATACTCCAAATTGATAAAATTATCTTCAAAGTATAATCATGCATTATCACAATTTCAATAAAACAATGAACTGGCAAAGAAGATGGTCTTCTTTAAGTCGTCATGATAATGGTTTTAGTACGACCTTTTTTTAAATCCTCATATCTTTTTACTCTGTTAGAAATCTTTTAGTTTACAATAAAATCCAATAAAATGAGGCCCCTCGAAAATAATCCCCATTTAAATGAATTTTTTTAAAAAAACAGATTTCCACTTCCATTAAATCTTTTTCACTTTTAAACACACACTAATTTGTAAGCTAGCAATTTTTATGTGAGAATTCATTTTTCTTAATTAATCTCTCATTTTATGGAATTGAGTTTGAAAAGTAAAGATTAGCTGGAAGGCTCAATTTTGCAACACTTTACGATACTGGTATGTTTCCAAACATAAACTTGCTTTTAACTCCAAAACACACAACTAGTAAAATAGAAATCCTGTTAATCCTATTTATCAATTAGCTTTAGAGTTGACCAGTTAGTTCTTAGATTTAAAATCGATTGAATAACTCTCTCCGATATTTAAAAGTCTTTCCAAATGTAAAAGAGGTTGAACCACATTATTTGGGTTTTTCACAGCATCTTTCGAACGCACTTAGTTATAAAGATTTATTGCAGAAAAAATAAATAAATAACTTTTAATGTTAATTTGACCACAATATGTCTTGTATAAGTAGAATAAAAATAAATAATTATCTCTCTCGAGCAAGTAATATAAAAAAATTTTTTTAAGTCACTTCTTAATTAGATCAACAAAGAAAAATTTTACTTTAGCTACTTTTTATTAATAGTTACAATTAAAATCAATATGTATATACATAGGACAGAATCACAACATTAAGTGGTCATTAATTTTTATTAATTATCATTAAAATATCGTCATCCAATACAATCGTGTATATAAAATTTCAGTTGAACTGAATGCTTTAAAATTTGAGAAAAAAACCTTTTCAAGTTCAAGTCTCCAAAAGGGTCGCTAAGTCGCCAAAAACGATGCCAACGTGGCTGTGTATTTGTAATTCTTTAAATAATTAGTTTTAATCAATTAATTTTTATTAATTATAATTAAATTATTGTATTAATCCTGTATATAAAAATTCTGCTCAATTGAGCGCTTTAAAATGTATTTTATTAACGATTGAAAATTCCACCAAGATAAATAAATAAATATAAAGAGAATGTGAGCTAATAGTAGGAATTGAAAAATATTAAGTTTATGAAAACACATTAAAAATATACATAATTATGAGTCTTCGTAGTAGTAAATAAAAAATGAGTGATTATATAATTTACCTTAATTAAAACCAGCATAGATGAACTTTAAGTCACTTGTCTCTTCAAATAATGTTAAAACAGTTTTAAAATTCCTCATACGGGTAATATTATTTTACGACCGATTGTAAGAACATCTGCAGCTTTTTATCCAAACGATTTCCTTACATTGCCAAACGACACATGAACAAAAATAAAATTAAATACGGAAATATTTTTCAGCGTTCAAGTAATAGAACAAATAAATTTTATAATTAAGAAAGATATTAAACAAACTACTTACGACGAAGAAAAATAGAATATTGTTAAAAAAAAAAAGAAAGAGAGAAAGAAAATGTTTATCTGAACATGGCTCCACCTTTCTGTCATCTTTTATTATGAAAGTTAGACTAGTGGCTGACATGCATGTGTGATCAGCTGTTTTGCAGGTATGGAATAAAATTATTTTCGACATATTGTATAAATAGCAAGCTAATGTTAGGATGATGCAAATTAATCTCAGAGTAAATATAAGCGAAGTGCATATCTGACTTTATTCCAAGTTTTCCTTTGGTGCAAATGTCAAAAAGATCCCTTTCATAACCTTTGAATACGAAATAAAGGAATTCTTCGAATGTTACCTAACGTGATTTGTTTATAGTGGAAAAAAAGTTAAGAAACGATAAATTTTTATCCTCATTTGTCTTCCCTCCCATTCAGGGTACTTATATGACTAACTATAATCAAATATTGTTTGAGCTCATTATACACTTAGCACCTTATTTTATTTTCTATTAAACTTTGCAAGTAGATATTTCGTTGAGTTCTTTGAATAATAAGCTAATTATGACTTTTACAGAAAATTGTTTAGATATTAATTATTTTATATATACCGTGTATTCCGGCGTATAACGCGCACCTATACTTTTAAACTGCAATTTTAAAATTCTTAGGCATATTCGTCCCATAGAGCGCACCCTTTATTTTACGAAGAAACCTGAAACGAACCTATCCATTGCTTTTATCTTTGGAAGCAATTTATCCGAAGTATTACACCAGGCTTTTGAGCAACGATATACTTCTAGAACTAAAATCCTAAAGATCAAGGTGTTAGAAAATATCTGGATGTTAAAAACTGATAAAATAATCCACTTATTAAATGCCAAATACGTCATTCCAGTCTAGAAAGAGTGTGTGAATGGATAATGTTAAATGGAATAAAAATTAAATCTGAGAAAAAAATAAAAATCATATAAAAATGTAGTACGTCTAACTACCTACAATCACGTCCAAAATTAAGGTATCCGACTACGTTCGGAACCATGATTTTAAAAAAGCGCATAAATGGATAATTTTCATGATATTTAGTGTCACTTAGATTAGAATACATGTATAAAATTGTTTTAAGGACGTTATGACAAAAAAAAATTATTAAAATACAATATTTTGGCAAAAAATTAACTTAGAATAACCTTTTTTCAAAATGTTCTCTTTTTGTAATAAATTCTTCTATTGTATTAATATTTTGCTTCTATTGTATTATATTTTATATGTAAGATCACGGTTCCGAACGTAGTCGGATACCTTAAGGACACAAACATTAAATCTGGGAAAACTGATGAACTATTCACTGTGTTACCATAAAATTTGACACGGAGACATATTACAACGTCAGGAAGAAAATAGCCCCATAACAATATGGAAACGATTTTAATTGTGAATTAAGATGCAAGTCATATCCGAAAGTGTGAAATCATGAATGAGAGAAAAAGCATTCACCTCGGAAGAGACAGTTAAATATGGAGTGTGACCATTTTGAATTGATATACAAGCCTCACATGGAGCTTCCATACTGTTTATGAGGGTACCAATAACTATTCGTGGCAACAAAGCCCATTTTTCCAAAAGCAGGACCTTTATTTTCTGGTGGGTCCTCCAGTCCAGGAGGGGGAATGCGTAAAAAAAGAACGACTTTTCCTAGAGCATCTCAAACATATTCAATAGAACTATGATCCAGAGATCTCGAGTGTTAATATATACGGCGAATATCCACTCCTTCATGAAATTCATCAACAATGTGAGTTCTGTATGATTGTGCATTATGGTCCATAAAAACGTAGTCCGGACCCATTGCGCCCAGAAAAACCTCACATAGGGTTCCAGGATCTCATCCATATAGTGCTGTATGTTGACACACACACAGTACTCCAGTGCTTCTCAAAGTTTCAATATTAGCGACCCAATATTCAATCATAAATTTCACCTCCCCCCCCCCCCCTCATATAGTAATAATGTATTTAATTTTAAAAAACTATATTTTGACGCTAAAGCTACAATATAACTTTAACCTCTTGCCACCGGCGTATATAAACGTCTTGCTCAACCAAAGCGTTAG
This sequence comes from Trichonephila inaurata madagascariensis, assembly GCA_019973955.1. Lineage (NCBI taxonomy): Eukaryota > Metazoa > Arthropoda > Arachnida > Araneae > Nephilidae > Trichonephila > Trichonephila inaurata. The sequence continues at coordinate 127,749 of BMAV01008558.1, forward strand.
TTTCCTGTTCACTGCTATCCCTAAAATTGTTCGGAAGGTTTTGGAATGCAATAAAAGGAGCCCCGTCCCCAATACATCACATACACTTGCCTACGTGAAAAACGGTGGCATTAGGGAGCGAATCGCGTACCTTTTAATCGGCAGCTAAGGGATTAATTATAAACCGTACAAATTATCAAGATAAGTGTTTATTTTTGTATGTAATTTTATATGACAAGCCCATGGAGTCATTGGTAATTATTAATGTTGTTATTAACTTAGTATAGTTAAATTTATTGTTAAAATACATTGACCACAGTACTAACACATTTAGAAGAATTATTACATTTTGTTTGTTTACTTCCAGTAAATTAATAAATTTTTTAAAATAATCTTTTGTTTTCGACTTTTTTATAGGCTCGCGCCCCCCTCGTAGAGGTATCACGACCCTCTAAGGGGGCGCGCCCCCCAGTTTGAGAAACACTGCAGCACTCGAATCAAAAACGTACATAGGTATACGACTACCCGACATTATGGCTCCACACACAAGGATTCCTTTGCCACCAAATCTGTCGATTTTTGTTACGGCGGAGGGAGGAAAGTGAGCTTAATTTTCTCTCCAGGTAAAGATTGGACGAGAACCACTTTGTTTGGTACATTTCGACTCATCACTGAAAAGAACACGCCCCCATTCATGTAGTGTCCCCCAACGGATGTTTTCAGCTCCACAATATCCGGTCTTTCCTGCTGGATGCAATCAAAGGGACACACCAGACTGGACGCCGGGTGGTCAAGGTCAGTCTCTGCAAGACGGCTGTAGACTACTTGCCAGGAAATTCTTCCACACTCAGCAGCTGAGGAGCCGTTGTCTGCCTATGTCGTCGTGTGCTTAATGTTAAGCAGCGATCCTTTGCAGATGCTGATGCTCTTTGGTGACCTAGGCCGACCTTTGTGATGACGATACCACTCTCAACCGAGGGGAGTCTTAACTGTGACTTTTTTCCTTTTCTTTGTTATTATTCTTAGGTGTTATCTTGTAAGTAGAAACGTAGATGCGTGTTTATTAAAGTGCTGTTTTCGGTGAAATTGTAATATTTATCGGACTCCTCTTTAGACTTTACTACACCAGCGAACCAGATTCACCATATACATACCATTAACATTCTATTTTACAATATTAGAGGAAAGATGGATTTTCATTGAATGAAATAATTTCAGACAGCGAAATTAAAAAATAACATATTTGATATCACATTTCAAGAATGGTTTTAGATACGTGATCTTGAAACCTCTACTTTGGAGGGTATTGAGAAAGATTAGGCTCAGGAAGGGGAAGAGAGGTGGGAGGCCCCTGACCACCCCCAGGGTTTTCTCCCTCTAAATTGGAGTGGAACCGAGCCAAATCGTACTGTCACCTGCATGGTGCTCAAAGCTAAGGATAACGACAGGCGTAAAAATTCTAGCCCTTAGCCGCGACGAATTTCGCGGGCCTCGAAATGACTTCGTAAGACAGGTGGCATTAGTCACATATATGTAGGATTTTAAAGAGTGTAAATATTTATAGATAGAATTTGTAGAATCTAACACAAACGCAATTAAAACTAAGGGTATGGATATTTAAACTTAGAGCCCTTTCACACGAGTCAACTTGGGCCGCACATAACAGAAGAAGTAAAAAGTCTGGAGCTAGCTTTAAAAAAAATGGCCCAAGTCCACATGGTCAACCTGTGCTCCCTCTTATGCCATTCTCTCAAGTACTCGAAAACCACGCTCTCCTCTTCACTAGTTCACTCAACTAAGAGGACATTGTAGAAGCTACACTCTTCACATGTGGCTACTTGTGTATTGAAAATGGAGAAAACTTTTTATTGCTTCTTCAGTCCCAATTATATTGTAGAGACAAGTATGGCGCTTTCTCCCTTCGATCTTACAGCCCTTCCTTTTAGTCAATTTTGTGCTTTTGTATGAAAGGAATTCCCTCCCTTCTACACACAAGAGAAATGGTAAGAGAAAGCTAGTAGACTGGCATAAAACGGCTTCGTGTAAGACTCCAACTTTAGAACAATTTATATATATATATATATATATATATATATATATATATATATATTACATGTATAACTTTTTTAAAAAATGATTCTGTTTACTTTAAGACTATTTTACGTATGCCTTTCGTTTTACATCTGAAGCTGAACACCTGTGAAATCATTCAGCTAATTAAAAAGAAGTGTTTTAGCTCTTACTTTGTTTTGTGTGAGTTTAATTTCTATAAAGTTCACAATTAAAACAGATTTACTAACCAATGTCAGATCCTATAGTAGACAGATCCTGTTTCGAAATTTTCCCTTTATATTCATCTCTTACTACTATAAAACCATTTTAAGGATTTTCCACGTTAATATGACTATTTATTGACAAACTATGAATATGAAAACATCCATAAAAAAGTAAAATTTCTCTTAAAAGTTTTGCAAAAATGGATATCTTGCATTACATCTTGAAATGAAATCCATTAAAAAAAATGCTTTAGACTGAAAAGTATGCCATACACTTAAAAAAGAATAATCGAAAATTAAGGAATTCGACTAATTATGTTTGATTTAAATTGACTATGAGTATTTTGATAATTTGCGATAGTATATCAAAGATAAATTCCAATAAAACAACAGCTGATTCATTTTATACCTTAAAAATAGAATTTATATTTTCAGTTTCTTAATAAAGTATGGCAACAATATAACCACATTTTACTCCCTTCGCTGAAATGTTGCATGAAAAACACAATGAAGTAATTTCTTTCAACGAAAAATCAAGCTGAAACACTTTATAAAATTTACACTTAATTTCCCTTTTCATACTAAAAAAAATTGAATTACCTCTTTAAAAAGTTTATATTTTCCTCTTGTCTTTGGATGCCGGTAACCATCATAATGGTTTGAAATGCTCTTCTGTCCAAAACCCACAACAAAGCATCCGTAACGGCTGAAAAGGAAAATATTAATAACATAAAATTAATATTTTCTATTTAAACATTCAGTTGGTGGTTATACTAAACAAATAACAAATTTAAAATTACCTTTCAATAAAAACAGAAAACTTTAAATTAAAAACAATACATCTTTTAAGCAAAACATATACTATTTTTGAAATGGTATACAATTTTAAACACTTGATTCTTATGATTTTATATCATTTTTTTTCAGTAATGAATTTAATTTCTAAATTAAATCTTAAGAAAAGAGACTAAAAAATCATTTGAGATTAATTTTTTGAAATAGCTCATTCGAATGAAAATAATGTTTTATGTGTTTCTATGAAAGAAAAAACTTCTAATGAACGAAATACAACCTGAACTTTTTAGAGGAGTCACGAAAATTTATGTTTGGATGAAAAATTTGACAACAAAAATGATACAGTTATATCTAGAGCAGGGATGGCGAACCTTTGTGGAGCAAAGTGGCATTTTTTTTTCTAAAAAACTGTTTGATGAGGTATAGACGTGCCGTCAAATAATTTTGACTTGTGATTATTGGGAAAATATTAAAACTAAATACTAATAATTCAAAACTATTTACTACGAAAAAATACATTTTGCACTGTATAGTAGTAAATGTTTTAATTATACGTGTAATTCAAATTAAAGTAACATTAGGGTGATTTCTGTTTTTGCAGATTAATTGATAACTTATATTAGGATTGTAACATGTTACTTTTAGCAGAATGCCTGCTAAAATATTGTTCAAATAGCATGAGCCAGTTTCTCCAAACAGTTAAATGTGATTGGAATCGAATTCCACTTCCACGTTTCGAAAATATCGTTTTTGGTAGTTTTACTTATATTTCTTGTTAATCTTTCTGTTTCAATCCATAACTTTTTTCCTTGTTTGAATAAATTTCTGAATCCATATTGAACTAGACAGGAAATCAATCAGTTTCGATATCAATTCTTCAATTTCTATCCAATCGAATTGGGACAAGCTCAGTTTCTCAAATGAAGTCTCATTAAGGTACAGAATAAACTTGAATGTTTCCTAGATTTCATAAAACTGAGAAAATCAAGCTGAAAATTCTTTGATTGAAGTATCGATTACGGAAATATAACACAAAAAATGGTAAATATGACAAAAATAAATTTTAAAATATAGTAGTATCAAGGAAATTGGGACTATGCTATGCGTAGACAAACTTTGCATTATTAGCAATTGAAATCCACGACAGCAAGCAACTAAAGCAAGGCAATAACAAATGAGTGTGCTCCCCTTCGCCCGGCGACTCACGTTTGTTCGTAATACATCATAGTGAACTTTGTTATTTTGAGCTAAAGTGCAAACCATTTTGATCGGTGGCATGCCCAAAATATTGTGTCATTCGCCATCCCTGATCTAGAGCATCATTTAATAATTTTTTGAAAGTTTCCTGTATCATAAGCCCAAATCTAGGGCTGGAAGTTTCCTTTAAAAAGTATTTTGGTATTTTTTTTCTTACTGAAAATAATAATAGCTTCCAAAATTGCTTAAATTACCTTTCACTGTAGCCGTTCTGGTACAGTTGTAAAGTATGGCAAGTTCTCCAAATGCTTTTCCGGGTCCCATCGTGCCTAGTACCGCCTCCTCTTTCCTCACCTCCAGCTCACCTTCTAAAATAATAATAAACACAAATAAAATAACATTAAATTCAAAACTTAAAAATTTTATTTAATTAAATACATTTTTCCATAAGTATTTTCAGACCAATTTTAAAACTTATTTTTCTATCAATAATAGAATGAACAATTACCACTTATTATATATCCATTCAAATATTCTACATACAATTATAATCATCAATACAAATTCCTTGTAAGATGCACTGAAGTCAAACATAATATTTTCAAAACATAATTTTTTACATTAAAATTCACCAAACTATTTAAAAATTCAATAAAATATATTTTCAGTGATATCATTCTTCTCTGGAGATAAAAAAAAAATAAGCCTCCATTGAACATTTAAAAATAAACATTTCTTTTAAACGATTCAATTTTAAAACTCTACACAGCATGGAATAAAAATCATAAATAACAAATTACCAAAAATCATAAATTACCTAAATCTCACGGCAGAAATTAGGATTATGTCATTTAAAACTAATCAAAGAATCTTGGGAATCATCCAATATACCATAAGTAACTTCCAATGAACATATTTTGAGGTTGGTTTCGTCTATTTTATAAGCACTTAACACAACACTTCATACCGAAAACGCTTTCGATAGAATAAATAAAGCAAAACAAGACTCCATACGAAACCACTTGGAAGCATTCCTTTCGCTTTTTGTAAAATTATTTTTTACATTATGGCTAGAGGGAAAATAAAATAAATCAAATTATATTTTTTTAAAAAAAATTATCGTATTTATCTTTTTAATTTTACATGGCATAGAATTTCGAATAAATGAGTGCAGGAAGAAAAAGAACACTCGAAATGAAGAAAGAGCATTCAGTGGCTTTTCACACACAGAGCACCTGCACAATTCGGAATAAAACGATTTGTTGGTTTATCGTAACATTTAAGTTGCCTTTTCGAGCGAGTTGAGAACAAGAAACCTTGAGGAAGAAATTCAAAATAAAATTTTGCGTCATCTGTTCCAAAATAAACATGGAAGCACTCATAATTTCCCAAACTTTTTCCAAGCACGTTAATGTAGTGATTTTAATCCATTTATGTGATCATATATTTTTAAGCAATGGCAATATTTTTGTTTTAAATTTCGATATCATTAGTTATATAATTTGTATTCGAAATTAATTTTGGAAGATATTGTTTTATAAATTAAGGCAGTTGCAATGTTAAGTTTTCGATTTCACAATGCTACACATATACTTCATACAGCATGTAAAACGGCGTTATTCTTGTAAACTTTGCACAAGAATTCTCACAATTGGAAACAAATGGACGAAATAATTTTTTTTTTACAGTTATTTGAAGAATAGTTGAAGCAGGTATTTATTAAGAAGATTCATGTTTATAAAGATTAAATATAAGTTAATAGGATTCTCAAATTTTAATGATATATGATATTTTAGTTTTCGTATCACAAAAATTGAAAACCGGGGTATAAATAATTAACGTAATACTTATTTTTCAAAAAAAATGCAAACTCATGATTTTTTTTGTCAGCTTTGGTTATTTTTTATAAATCTTTTTAAAATTTTAGGATCCTTTTTTTTTTCATATTTTTTAATTTTTCAAGTACCGTAAAATCCGGCGTATAAAGCGCACTTTTAACACAAAAAATAAGATCGAAATTTACAGGAGTACATTATAAGCCGGGAATAAAAATGAGCACAGAAAAAAATAGACCTACGTAGATCGAAATAGTGTTTATTTAAAAGAAATAAAACATTCCTTATATGAACTTAAAGGGTTGTAGTTTTAGAATATTATTTTTTTTTCTAAAGCTTGGGATAATACCTCGAATAAATGACTTCAAAACATGAGCATTGCCCACGTATATTTCGGGTTTCTTCGTTAAAAACAGGGTGCGCGTTATACAGCGAATATACTAAAAACTTACAAATTACACTTTGAAAGTAGTTACGCATTATATGCCGGATTTTACGATATTTCTTTTAGAAATTCTAGGACTTAAAGAGTACTTATTTTTTGAAGCCTCGACATTCAGTTGTTTCTCCTAAGTATCAGCATTCGATAGACCTTTTATGAATATTTTAACGCCTTGTGATTTTAAGAAGAGTAGATTAAGAAAATATCTACTGTTTTATTATAATAAATAAAATTTATAAACTTGCAATAAAGATTTTAGACCCTTTGCATGCATTTCTATAAATAGTTTTTAAAAAAAAACGCATTGGTTATTTAACCATTTTTAGTAATTATTGATTCATCAACTTTCAAGTTCTCGTAACAACAAATATAAAAAAGGTGGTTAAAAAACTTTTTTTTAACTTCGAATTTACTTTAATTAAAAAATTTCAAATACTAAATGCGTTCTTTATTAGTTACATTACCATCTATTCCACACATAAAACCCATTATGCTTTCAGTATTAATTTATATGATAAAACTAAATATATATATTTTATTTTATGTATGCATTCTGAAACAACACGAGTACCATTGGCGATGGACATCGTAATCTTAAGCCAAGGTCAAGTGACGAGGATGACACCTAATCCGACACCCCTTCTCCTAACTTCCACACTACGCCAACGGGCGGACTTTGAGCCTCGATAGATTTAATACGCCTCAGCACACCTCTACGCGGTGGACTTTTAGTGGAACCAGATTTCTAAGCCACTATTCAACAAAACCAGCCACGAAATCGTGACAGTGACTACTCCACACACACACACACAGATAGATAAATAAATAGATAGATTTAGATAGATATTTAAAACTACATAATATTCCTCACTTTCTTTTGATAAATTATGTTACTATAATATAAACTCGGAGGGGGGGTAGAAATATCATGAACTAAAATGTATAAGTAATTTTTCAATGATAATAGCTATCAATAGCTTGAAAACTGCGTTGCAGATTACCGATTTTTTTAAATTAATTGTTTTGTAATAAATATTAATAGCAATACAAAAAAAAAAGATGTTCTCTTACCAAACATACTATGGGAGCATTATAATACCAACGTTTTCTTTTTGCCGTACTAAAACCTTCGTTTCGCATTCAATCTCATCATATCTTATATAATATACCATCACGAGCCAAGCTGTATTTCTTTTTCTCTACTTCACAGCGTTCCTTCCAGATTATGCTTAAATGAAGTAGAACTAACAAAATTTTCTTAGACAAACGAAAATGAAACAAAAAACTAACATCGGATGTCCTCTTTTTGTTTTATTTATTTCTTTTCCATATTTGAGAAGCCACCTACAATTACTTTTTTTGCAATGATTTATTAAAACTGAAATAATTACACATTAAAATGTTCAGTTAACCAAATTAAAAGTAATTACACCAAAATATCAATTTTAGAGTTTGTCACAGGAATTATGAAAAGTATTCACATTAAGTTAAATATATTTGACTCAGCGTTATTTTCTAAACAATGCTAAAGTATAATATTTAATTCAATGAAGTTTATTATCGAAAATATATACTTTTTAATTTTATTTGAAATCACCAAATGTATAAATGTTAAACAGTTTTTATGTTGCTTTTTTTATTATAAAAAATACGTCAACCACTATAATTCCACATGTGTTGATTTTCCTTTTTGACCGTCTACCTTTCCTTCACTTTTGAATTCATCGGTTAAGGTATCCGACTACGTTCGCAACCGTGATTTTGAAAAAGCACATAAATGGATAATTTTCATGATATTTAGTGTCACTTATATTAGAATACATGTATAAAATTGTTTTAAAGACATTTTGAGACAAAAAAAAATTAAATTACAATATTTCGGCAAAAAATTAACTTAGAATAACCTTTTTTCAAAATGTTCTCCCTTTGTGAAAAATGCTTCTATTATAATAATATTTTGCTTGTACATAGCTTAGACCTCTGTATAGAGGCTCAACTATGACTTTTGAAAAATTCACATTATTTGCAGAGTTACAACCCATTGAAATATTTATCGGCGTTTTTTTCTTAAAATTTCTCCCCTCTGCTGTCGTAAAACATGGATAAACCCACTTCTAAGATATATATTTCAAAAATTCTAGTTGAGCCTCTGTAGAGAGGTCTGAGCTATATACAGATAAAATATTATTTTAATAGAAGCATTTTTCACATAAGGAGAATATTTTGAAAATGTGTCATTCTATGTTAATTTTTTGTCAAAATATTGTACTTAAATAATTTTTTATTGTAATAATGTTCTTAAAACAATTTTATACATGTATTCTAATCTAAGTGACACTAAATATCATTATCCATTTACCCGCTTTTGCAAAATCACGGTTCCGAACGTAGTCGGACACCTTAATAGATGCCGCATTCGTGGACAGACTATGAACGTACATCAAGCAACGCAAATTGTTTTCGAACTTAAAACTCTCTTTACTTAATGTGAAACCAGATTTAAAGTACATTTGAAATAATTGAATACTGCAATACTAACATCCTATCTGCTATTGCGTAGATAGCACCAATTATTATAACGGATGTGAGTGAGTGTTTATCAACGTCCCACTCACAACACGAGGGCTATTGGGACACACCTCGTAATTTTGAACAATGGTCAGTGACAAATTATTATTACGGGATAGTCCCCAGAATATTTTAACTTGTAGAAGATTTGAATACTCTCCAATACCTTTAAAAATTTATACTTTTTAATGTTTTTCATAATAAAATGCTTTCTATTCAACTATAATGCGTAGTGGCTAAGTGGTAGCGTATCGCGGTTTGGGGTTTAAACCCCGGTCTGAGCAAGGTCCACTCAGCCTTTCATCCCTTCAGTGAATTGATATATGAGTATCAAGCGTGCTTGGGAATTAAACACTGGAGCTGCGAATCAGACGAGACAGCAAAAGGTGTAGTGCGTGCTTTGTTTAACGGAATTTAAATCAGTTACGCGTCTACAGCGACGTGTTCGAACCGAATGGAATGTCGTCGATACTCCGACATCAATGGAGAAGAACTTTATAGGAAAAGGGTACTTTGGTAACTCAAAAAAACTGGCAAGTATCTTTAAGTTTTCGCGATAAAAGACACTGTTGATCGTGTGCGTGATTCATTTTGTAGGAGTCCTGAAAGTCTATTAGGCAAGCCAGTAACGACATTCCATTCTGTTCATTCCATTCACGGAATTTAAATCAATCACATTTAAATTCCGTTAACCAAAGTATTAATAATAATTAAGTTAAATTATAAAGTTATTAATAATAATTCATAATAAAAATGAGAAAAAAAAACTTATTCTTTATTTTAAAATTTAGCCTTATATTTACTTTAAAAAGTTCCATTAATAGTTAGTTGTACTTTTTAGGACATTTGATCTTTTATTGTCATTTTTATTTATTTATTTTTGTCGCTTTCAATAAACTAGATATTTGTTTCAGTGCCATTTTTTAAGTAAATAGTCTTCACGAAAATTTGGGAAATGATTATTAATAATCAATTTTTCATAATTTCAAATCCCAAGAAAGAAATTATTATTATAAAATAATAAATATGTTGGTGTTTTATAATACATTTTACACATCAGGCACGTTTCCATTTTTCCATAAAAATTTCTTCCGTTTTTCAACTATTCTCTTAATTTATGAAGTACGGAAAGACACAATTAAAAGAACCAAATGTTGAAACGTTTATATATATATATATATATCATTTTACCGAATCAATATGAAAAATGGGAATAGAATATATAAAATACAGGAATGCTTCCAGTATTATATGAGATGCGTTTATTTACCCTTTTGCATACTATTTAATCAAAGGCATGGCCGAATAAATTCAAGCCATGCGTCGGAGTCGACACACAGTTTTTTATTTTCCTTTTTTCAGAAAAACTATGCAAAACTTCGACTAAAAAAAACAGGTTCACTATATGCACACAGGTATCTTGTATAGAAGTATAAAAAATTTGGAACCATATAGTGCAATAGTTTCTTTTAAAAGTGTACCTATAAACAAAAAAATTATGTTTTGGAGAAAAAGTGAAAAAACTAAATATTAGTAAACATTTGTTTACATATTTGTCAATTACTTTTTCATATTTTAAGGTTATTTTATCAACGAACATATAATTGTTACACATTTTTAGATTCATAATAATATGCAGTATTTTTTAATACTAAAATTGAAAAATCGATTTTTCGAATGGGCATGATTTCCTTGTTCCCTTAAAATAATTTAGTTTTAATAAAAAGTAAGTTATTTAATTAATGTAATTTTTAATTAATAAATATAGTTTTATTCATTTAAATTACTTTTTAATCATAAAAATGTTTCAATGAGTGATATAATTTCAAGGACGACATGACATACGCCATATATTTTACAACATTGTCTTATTTTATGGGCATCAATATAAAGATAAACCATCAATAAAATTAGAAATATATATGATTCTTCATTTTATATCTGTCTAAATGAAACAACAATAAAATAAATAGGCTTAGAAATCAAAACTGAAAGTGGAATCGTCGTAATAATATTATGTAATGCAATAATTTTTTATGTGCTGTTTTCTGGGAAGTTGTAATCGAGTGTTTACTCTCCAGTGCACATCAGAAACATATTTTGCCACAAAAAATGGCTACGGTAGCTGTGTGGTGATGATCGCGAACTCGTGGCCAGCGTTATCGTGTCCAAACGCCTCTGAAGACTCACCTTGTAAAGGTGCTGTTGCCCGTTAAGTCCATCGAGGCTCATCATGAATATATATATATATATATATATTCGCGATTCTGACTAATCCTCTTGGGCAGTGGTCTTCAAACTCTGTTCCATTGAACCCTGGAGTTCCACAAGGCATATCCACGGGTTCCATAAGTCACAATAAAATTTCAAAAATAAAAGTTTAAATATGTATGAAAATGGATTCAAGTTCTGTATGAAGTTTGTATAATTACAAGTATCTAAAACTCATCCTATTCATTACACCTGAAAATTTTATTTATGTATAATAAACTTTATTTTTCAACACTTTTTAAAGTTTTGTTATAATATAATAAAAGAATATTAAAATGTGTGTTTTATTTTTATATATTCCTTCTACTTCCTACTAGATTGGGAATATTCTATTGTTTACTATCTTGGGTTCCACGAGATAACTTTATACTCGTTAATTAACTCAGTGTCTTGCATAACTAAATAATTTTTTTATGGAATATGCACCATTTTGCAATTGTGGGGGTAAAAAAACACCCATAAAGCAGAAGAGAGAACAACTTATCAACAGATTCAATGTTAAAATCTAAATTTATTCAAGAATAGCTCCTAAATTTTATGTTACAAATTCATGAAAAATGCACAGTATTTATCTCACACAGCTATAAACATTTTAATTCCATTCAGAACATTGTGCTTAAGAGAAATATATTTCTAAACGTGAGTGATTGCAAAAACAAAGTACAAAAACAAATTAAACGCAAAATATTACATGCGACTGTAGATAATTTCAACAGATAATAGATTTTCGACAATGTGTGTGAAAAAAAACCAAGCACATATCCCAGTTACTAAATATAATGCATGGATATGTGACACTTGGATCACGAATTAATATTATTAATAAGTAAATTATATTAAAAAATTAGAGATTAGAATTTTTTAATAAAATAAATGCAATATTTCTTTTAATTGCCTTTACATAAAGTACCTATAACATATGGATCTACTTAAATATTATTTTGAGATATATTTTTCTATGGCAGCCTTTCTCAAACTGTGGAGCGTGCCCCCTAGGGAAGCGTGATAACTCTACGAGGGGGGGGGGGCGTGAGCATATTGAAAAGCCGAATACAAAAGATTATTTTTTAAAAAATATTAATTTGCGAAAGTAAACAAACAAAATATATTCTGACATAATAAGAAAAAAATGCACTAATAAGTGTATCAGTACTGCACAATGTATTTTATAATTAATTTAGCAATATTAAGTTAAGTACAAGTTTAATAGTTACCATTGACCCCATGGGCTTGTCATATAAAATTATATACAAAAATTAACACTTATCTTGATAATGTGTTGTACAGTTTATAATTAATCCATTTTTTGCCGATTAAAAGATACGCAATTCTCTTCCCTATGCCTTCCACGTAGGCGAGCGTATGTGATATATTGGGGGGTGGGTGAAAAAAGGAATTAACAAGCAAATTCTCTGAAATTAGTAAATCCTTCGCAAACGCTGTCAAGTGCTTTTTATTGCATTCCAAAACATTCGGAATAATTTTATGAATAGCAGTGAACAGAAAAGATTGTACTTTGGAAAGACGTATATATACGTCTGGGGCAATTAACGCTTTGGCTGAGAAAGGCGTTTAAATACGCGGGTAGCACTTAAGAGATTAAAGTCGTATTGTAGCTTTAGCGTCAAAGTGTAGTATTATTGAATTCAATACATTGTTATTATATGGAGGGGGGCAGTGAAAATTATGTTTGAATATTGGGTCGCAAATATTGGAAGTTTGAGAAGCACAGTTCCAAGTATGTGTTTGGAAAGGGGTTCGATGAAAATACTTTCTAGTTCTATGGGTTCCACGAAGACAACTTTAAGTTTTTTGGGTTCCGTGAGTCTAAAAGAGTTTGAAGACCACTGCTGTAGGGAAAATACTTTTACTGACGTTATATGATTATAAAACCTCTTTCTATAAAGGAACTGCGATTTATGGTAAAGAGGGTTACTATTTAAAGTCAAGGGAAGAGTGAAGTTTTTGATGTGGTAATTGTTGTCATTGCTGAGATTAAGACGTTAGATAGCTCAAGGTGAAAGAATTAGCCGGGTCGTCCAAGGACTCATATTACTGCTGAGGATCGGCTATTAATGACTGATAAATACAAGAATTATATTTTAGATCAGTGATTCTCAACCATTTTTTTTTTGTTGCGGTACACTTTTAACTGTTTCAAAATTTGGTGGCACACTAACAGTAAAATAAGTTTACAAGAATTTTACTTGTCTGTAATACATTATGCAAAATAGTTAATGATAATTATTTTCAACGCTAAATATACCACGAATATTCTTAGTTTATTTCTATAAATGGGTGAATGATTTGGCTCTGGTTTTTATTTCTTTTTCTCAGAGTATAATTGATAATTTAAAAGAAAAAAAAAATGGTGGTACACTTCAAGAATTTGGCGGCACACAAAAGTATCATGTCACAGAGGTTAAGAATTACTGTTCTAGATATTTAAATTCGTATTTAAGCTGATGTGCTTCCCATAGCTTAGGTCGAATTTAAATAGTGGTTAAAAAGTCATAAAATAAAGCATATATTTTAAGAAAATGTCTCATCTCCTTTGGTGAACCCTCACACTTCAGCGAGGGAAAATCCACGGCAAAATTAAATCAATTCCCACAAAAACTTATTCGCTAATAAATATTTAAAAAATGCATAGCTAATGATGTTATTAGCTCAACTTAACGTTGAAATGAATATAATCCTTATCTTAGTCAAAATTGTATTGTTACATAGATTGGGGTTCGAGAATTTTATGCAGAAAAACAGTTCTTCAGGAGTGGTGGAAATTTACTGTCGAATACAAATCCTTGAAATACAGGATACAGCAGCAACTTTGGAAGAATAAATCTCAGAATGCCTTCATACCTTCTACGGCGTCCAGACACAGCTATCAGTGTCTAAAATACAAGTACATTAAAGACTATTCTCAAGCACTCGCTCGTCCTACTCAACAGCCAAAGTAATCACTAATCGCTTGTGGACTCTTCAGCGGTCAAGACAATACAAACTCTTCTGTGGTCAAGACAATACTAACTCAGTTTCGGCGAGCAATTCCCTTTTCATAGTCTGCACGGATTTTTCTGAAAAATGCCGCTTACGTCATAGATCGTGATATTAGAAGATTTCTCCAGTAATTTCCAGTAGCATCCATATGGTCATCAAGTCGCCAATATAATCCCCCAAAAAGATGCCAACTTGGCTCTTTCGCCTAGTTTCCTTTTGAATCGCCATTATAATGTAAGGAACAGCGTTGCTTGTGTGTGCGAATATTATAATTTTTTAATAAATAAGTAAAGCAGGGAGTAATAGAAATATATTACATATCCAGATATAAATTATTTTCACTATTTTGAGCATTAATTACACAAAATTCGTAACAATATAAATATAAACGGATGTGTTACCTGCAGACACATAAAGGTGCCTTCCCGGTTCTCCCTCCCTTATGACTAGGGAACCTGCGGGCACCTTTTTCGAGTACATGCAGTCAACAATCTCTTTCACCTGAGATGACGTCACCAGGTGCTGAAGAAAGTCATTTCCTAGGATGGCATCTTTTATTAGTTGTTTCCATCTGAAAATGAAGCGAATTCAAGTTATTATTTAATTTAGTTGGATGAGAGTCAACAAGAACAGATTCTCAAAAGCTGTACAATAGACCAAGTCATGACTTAAAATACAGGTAAAGAAAGAAAAACATTGAGAAACTGGACCCACAATTTATAAATTTATCTTTTTCTCCTTCATGCAAATCATTGAATCAAAAAGAAAAGAAAAGAATGGCATGTCACAAATGTTTTTGAATACTTCTCGTTTTATAACAGTGTTTGTGACAACTCCTGCCACAGATTTTTGATAATCCCTACAGAAGGGAATTTTAAGCTCATTTTACCTATCCGATGGGGAAATTTAAACAAAAAAAAAGTGATTATTTCGGTTGGTACTGGGACAACGATAATTTTTGTTATGATATATATTTTTATTCATTCGTTGATTTTATATTTGTTGATCTAGTAAGTTCTGCATGTCACGTGGTTTGTGAATAAAATGATGGAAGAAAATTTGAAATATGTGTGTATACTTGGAATTGAACAACACGGACCTTGGACTTAGGAAATATATTAAATTATTAATAAGTAAAACACTGAAATTAAGAAATATCTCTCTTGAATAATTATTCTTCATTTTGAATGGCTTTACAGAAAAAGACAATTAACATTTCTAATTCACCTCATTAAGTTATAGAATATAAATTCAATGCTTAAAAAGGTAGGATAGCCAATATATATATATTTTTTACTTATGGAAATAGAAAAATAAAAAAAAAAAAATATTTTTTCCAACATCTGCTACGATTAAATGCAATTGTTTTATGAAGTCCTTTATACAAGCTTTCATTTCATCCAAGCAAATATTAAAGTGTTTCTTGAAGGTCTTTGAGCTATTGAAATAGAAGTTTATGAAGGCAATATTTTCCAGATTATTCTGAATTATGAATAACAGTTATTCACACATACAAAATACCATCAGAAGAACTTATTTGGTTTTATCAGTCTATTAATGATTTTTTCCTTTCCTTAGAATGATTGCTCTTAGAGCGAAATTTAAAAATTTCTTACATTGTTATAGGATAAAATGAATTCCATCTCGGAAATTTTATTTAATTTTCAATTGTTAGACAAATTCGATGATCTTGAATATGTGTTAAATGTTATTTTTGTCACTAGGAAGCTAATAATAGCTTCCTTTACAATTCCAATTCACACGAGTCTCGACTTTTAAATGTCGCTTATTCACTTATTTCACGAAATTTTGAAAATGTATACTGTGTGTGTTAAAAGAATTTTTTATATACATTCATCAATTCAACTACCGAGTCCAAATAGTTTTTTTTTATGCATTTGGCAATTCCTTCCAAACATTCATTCTATTCGAACTTTATTTTTCAAAAAGGTTTTAAAATGCTAGAAAATGGGTGTTTAATTTAACATTAATTGGAATGATAGCTTTCTTACATTTACTTTATTCAATGATACAAAAACGAATTCTAAATTTGTGCACATTTAAGATACTATGTAATGGGTACTATTCCGGTTCTTCGACTAGTACTCTTGAGGAAAATATTCTTTAAATGTGATTTTAGTTTTAAAACCGCTTACTGTAGAAATGACATGATTTTATGCAAATGTAACGACTATTACGACTATTTAAGTGCCTGTCGTTGAGTATGCGGGTTAATGGTTAAGTATTGATCATTAAGCGTGAACAGAGATTACGAGTAATCTCGCAGATTGATGAGTGGTCGCCCATCTTGACGAAGAATCCACAAGGAATCGGTGAAGTAATCAACCTAGAAGCCGACCGAGCTATCGGGCTTCGAGAAGGATCATACAAGGAATTTCTAAGCCAGATAAATGAATGACAAACTCTAGTTTTTCTGATTAGGGGTTAAGATTTCAAACTGTTCCCATGAGTTAAGTTGTAAAATTGCATGTTTGATAAAGGGCCAAAGGTAGAATAAAAGTAGCTATTTTTATGATTATGTCTGCCTCTTCCTCGAACCCTATCACACACACGACCTTTGGTCCACGACAACTAGATCATAAAAATTCTGACATGTCAATAACAAATCCACATTTTACTTATACAATAGCACTTGGAATTGTAAACTACTTTATGGACAAACTTTTTTATTCAATTTTGATTTCAAAATAAAAAAGTATTCTCTATATTAATTGTAGTGTTTAATGCACATAACAAAGATTATTAAAGGAAACAAAAATGTAGTAATGCTTCTTTGGATAAATTGGTTGTGTTTTCAAAGGATAAATATATGTAGTGTTTTTTTAATTACATTCATGTTTTGTTATTATTTGCTTATTAATTCTATAGAAGGAATCAATTATTCAAATGTAATTAAAAATTCAACTTCAATATAATCTGTAGCATTGAAAAGAGTTAGAAATGGTTAAATAATGTCATCTAATTCTTGATACAAATTGACATAATTGATACTTTCAATGATGTATAATATGTAAGTAAACATTTTAGGAGGACTTTCTTCTAAAATGAACTGTGATGCAGAGTAGTAATTGGATAAATTTTTTAATGACCTTCATCTAAAAGACAAGGTGCAGTTGCTGATATTACTAACAATTGCTGATAATACTGACACAATGAATTCTAATAAAAACTACAATAACTGTCGAACAATAAAATCATATGTAAAAGTGATAATTAGGTTTTTTTTATTACAAAATATTTTTACACAGAGAATTTAAAGCAAACATTTTCTTTCTACAAAATTATAAAATGATTGCATGCAAATGTAATATCGCCAAAAATTTTAGAGTCTGGATACGAACTGGGAATATATGATTTGAGACAAACTGTACTTACATTCACATTCCAAAAATAATCACTTCGTAAAACCTTTTAAGTTACACGTCGGTTTTAGGGCTTCTTATGAATAAAAATATATACTTCCCTCACACACACACACACACAGAAATTCTCAATAATATTTTTCCTCATATTAAAATTTACTTTTTTAGCATGTTATATATCTTCCATGTCATTTAAGTATGGCTTCTTTCACACATAAAAGAAACTTTTCAAAAAAAAGATTTTTTTTTTCTCTTTGTCTCCGAATTCTTTTCTTTTAGTATGTATACTATCCGTTACCTACCCGCTTCACTAGATACTTCATGATGTTTTATTCCTCCGCGCCCCTCCCCCCCGCCCCCCCAACCCAAAATTACCGAAATTTTTTTTTGTAATTTTTTTTAAATTTTGCATTCTTATTGAACCCTGTAGTAGTACTCTTCAAAGTATTACTCAAGCGTATTGATGCTTTTGTCCCAATGTTTTTGCTACTGCTCAAAACTGTTGTGAAACTCTTGAGCCAGAATACTGTTCAAAACCGTTAGGGCTTTCGCTTTGACTTCCTCCACATCACTGAATCTCTTTCCTTTCAGACATCTCTTCATCCGGGGAAACAAATATCTGATGGTACTAGATTGAGTGAGTAAGATGGATGAAACATAACCATTATATTGTTCTCAAAAACTGTCGAACCATCAAAGCTTTGCCGGGTGGAGCATTATCATGAACATGCTCCATGACATGGTTGTGTCCTAAGACATTTGGTCAATGGTCTTTCAGTGATCTTCCTCAATTGCACATTTGACATTCGCAATGTTTTCGTCATTTCTTTCGGTCAAAGGATGCCTTGGGCTTGCTATGTCTACAGTTGACATGTTTCCAGATTTGAACGGGAAAACCATTCGTAGACCTGTGACTTTCCCAAAGCAGCGCCCTTAAAGGTTTTCCGAAGTATCCCAATGGTCTCAACTGCATTTTGCCAACAAAACGTAAAATTTCACACACAGTATTTGTTTTTTGTGGTCGGGCATCTCACTTAACGTCAAGGGGTTGAAACAGGAATACACACAACAGAGCACCACAAGCAATCCGATTAACTCGGCAGCTCACTAACGGTCTCGAAAGGCCCTCAACTAACACTACCTAACAGCGAAACTCACGGCTACAAAGCATGACAGCTCGATTCCGGTTATTTGTGGGTCTCCCCTCGTTTTATTTTGTTTTTTTTATGTTAATGGTATATAAGTCCTAGCTTTCAGATTTTGATTGTATTCAAAAACATAGCCCACGCCTCTTGAAAGGACAGGACTTGAATTTCTTATATTCATCTTTTATGCCCCGGTAGGTCACCCCTTGTGACGTTTGAAAAAATTAATAGTAGAGTGAAATTTTAGAAATTAAATAATCGATTTATTTACGTCTCAACTATTAAGGCATCCGATTAAGTTCTTATTTAATAGGGGTAATGGCATTATTTACAGGGTTCTCTTTCAAACTAGAAAGAACCCAAAATACTGTATTTTTATAAAATAAATCTCATAATTTTCACTCAAAATGATGTGACCTATGCGGTTTTATGAAGTGAGGCACAAGCTTCGGAGTGAACAAATATAAAAAACGGCTACTGTGAAAAGTAAATAAACGTATACAGTATCCGAAAAGTATGGCTACACTTTAAAAATGGATTAAAAATAAACATAAATTTTCACTTACAGTTTTTCATGTTCCATTAAGAAAGATTTTAAGTTCCTGTTTAATGAAATGCAAACTAGATGGCTCAACGGCACATTTTTCAACATTCTTATTTCAAAATGGCTTCACAGCAAGAACAAGTACGAGTTTAGAAATGGCTTATCGAATTTAAATCTGCAAAACATGATCACGTAAATGAGGCTTCACTACAATGGAGTTTGGAAGTGAGAATGGTTATAGATGAAAAGAGCTCCCCGAGTGATAGATGTGAAGAGGAGGTCCAATTCTGTGGCCACCGAAATCTCTAGACATAAAAAAATCTTTGGATTTCTTCTTGTGGGGTGGTTAAGTGAAAAACATTGTTTACCAATCTCTGTAACACTGATGAATGGAAAAGTCGAATTACAGCTACCATTCAAATTGAGGACCCTGCAAAGCTTCATAGAACGAGGCTAGAAATCAGGTATACACTAAATGTGTTACACACAACTATTATTACGCATATTGAGATCGTGCAATAAAACATTATAAGAAAAACTTTGGGTTTTTTTTCTTAAAAAGGAACGTATGTAAAAATCCTTAAGCTTATTTTTGCTTGTTTGTTAATAATTACAGTGAAATACATTAACGCGAAAACGCTTAAGAAGAAATACCGGTTAACACGAAATAATAAAACGGTCCCGACAAACTCCTATGCATTTTCATGCATTTTTTATCTCTTAACACGAAACGAAAATCTCTTAACACGAAAAGATTTTCCTTCTGGGGATGAACAGAAAAACGGAAAGCAGTCGCGTAGGCGAAATTTAAGAGGGGTGTGAAATTACAGAGGTGGTTTCCCATGTTTCGTGGAAAGCAGGCAGGCTACCTTGGCTTCGAAATACCCTCGAAATAGCCTGTGACACGAGCCAATTTTGTTTATTTAAGCTACTTTGACCCTCCACCTCTAAAATTGCCACATAAAAACATCTCGTTTCTCATCAGTTGGCTTTGGAGTTCGGTGAGAGTGTGCAGTGTGAGAAAAATCAGTGAATCTGGTTCATGGCCCCCCCCCCTCCTACTTTTAAAGGATTTTTTACGAGCACAATGGGGCAAAGAGCTCAAGGGGGAAAGCATTGCTTTTGCACTTAAAATGCAAATGGAGCTTCTTAAGGCTGTTGATCAAAAACAGAAGACAAAAACGGAAATCTATACATGCAGATATACATATCTATGCAAATAAAATATTCTATAATAAACTTGATTTTGTTAAATACGTGCTTTTTTTTTTTTTGCCATATCCTTTAACTCGAAATTCTTTGAACAAGAAAAAATATTTGAGTCCCCTCAGTTTCGTGTTAAAACGATTTTTACAGTAATATTTGAAAGTGCAGCCATATTTTTCAGCCACTTTGTATAATATAAAATGTTGACGTAATTCACCATCTTTTTATAGTTGAGGGAAAGATTGCTATTCAGTATTTTGCTTTGCTGCTTGTTAAAATTATAAAAATTTCTAATTACAATCTATTTATTCACAAATGAAATGTTATGTTAATTTTAACGATCGTACATTACGTCTTTTCATATTCATAGCTTAAAATAGCTTTACTTTTAGACAAATACTACATAAATACTTACAGCCCACACACACAACATATATATACATAGATCCATAGCAATCTCCAAGGGTTTCTCATAAATCAAGTACTTTTTTTTAATTACATATGGGATATTTCTGAAAATTATATGTAAACTATATGATTGAATGAGATATTTCTCCAAATTCCAGAAAGAAGTCCATGTTCCACTAAAACTGTTTATTCTCGGTCCTTAAACTGTTTCGTAAGAGCGAAGAATGAATCGAAGGGGGGGGGGGAATCCTAGAATGTCTGACACATAATAACTGACAAATCTTTCAAACACAATGCAATAAAATAAAATTAATCCTCTTTTTCTCGAAAATAAACATGTGCGCAATGCTTACCTAAAATCCTTTTCGTGTTTCTCCAATTTGTAATCGTGTGCACCTTTGGCTGAAGGATGTGTTGCACTCTCGCCCGATACACCCTGCTTCTTGGCAGTGGGAGGTGCCAGCGAAGTGGGTATGATAGAGCCATTGATGTCACCAGCGACCACGGCATTAGGCACGAGGTTGGAATGGGAGGCATTATTTGAAGTGATTTCTAGAACAGACTGAAAAAATATAGATGTTAATTCGTTATGTATATAATGATAACTTTCGACATTAAAAATCTAATGGAATCTTGAAATGCAATCAAAAATAGAGTAATATATTTCAAAGAGAGAGTATTTCTAAAATATTTATTTTTAACACAGCATTAGTGTACGCATCAGCAACAATTTAGCTCTTTATCTACCAACACAGTACTTATAGGTATCACTCACTTTAAAATTACATAGAATAACCATTTTGATGAATATTCTGACGATACTTAAGGTATCCGACTACGTTCTGAACCGTGATTTTGCAAAAGTGCATAAATGGATAATTTTCATGATATTTAGTGTCACTCAGATTAAAATACATGTACAAAATTGCTTTAAGAACATTTTGACAAAAAAAAAAAACTTATTTAAATACAATATTTTGGAAAAAAATTAACTTAGAATAATCTTTTTTCAAAATGTTCTTTTGTTAAAAATGCTTCTATTATAATAATATTTTGTCTGTCTATAGCTCAGACCTCTGTACAAAGGCTCAACTAGAATTTTTGAAATATATTACTTAGGAGAGGGATTATCCATGTTTTACGACAATAGAGGGGAGAAATTTTAAGAAAAAACGCTGATAATTATTTCAATGGGTTGTAACTCTGAAAATAATGTGAATTTTTCAAATATCATATTTGAGCCTCTGTGCAGAGGTCTGAGTTATATACAGGTAAAATAATAGAAGTATTTTTCACAAAAGGAGAACGTTTTGAAAAAAGATTATCCTAAGTTAATTTTTTGCCAAAATATTGTATTTAAATAAATTCTTTTTTGTCAAAATGTCCTTAAAACAATTTTACACATGTATTCTAATCTAAGTGACACTAAATATCATTGAAATTATCCATTTATACGCTTTTTTAAAATCACGGTTCCGAACGTAGTCGGATACCTTAATCCGGGAACTTTTGAATCCTACCTCGTATGAGACTGAATAAAGGTTGTTGAACATTACAAAGTCTCTTGATTTACCCCTCACCACACTAAGATGAACTCTAGTTCATTTCAAGTAAAATAATGGACTCATTTTTCATGATTTACAAAACCCGATAGATTCGAGCCGGAAACAGAAGCTTCAGTGTAGCAAAAACAGATATTCGTTTAATGTTAGGATACTGAATCCTCTTATACTGGGCGTATAGGGTAGAGTGAAATGGTAGATCACGTATCCAATTTATCATCTGAAACTTGACTCAAAAATGGAGATTATTTTCTGTTTTAAGCAAAGCTTGTAGTCGGGCAGAAAAAAATGCATAAGGGTACGTACATTAGCCAATAAAATCCAGGAAAGTCTTTAGTAAAAATTTCTGCTACCATTTACCAGATAAATACCTTTAATATTAATTTTACTTATAATAAATAAATGTGTTTACAGAAATATAAAAATTTCTTTTTATTATTATTATTATTATTAGTGTCAATGTGTTTCCTCTCTTTGTAATGTTAAATTTCAATTTCTTTAATACTGATTTTGAAGAAATGACTTAAAATGTTAGCTTTTACTCTGACATCGCATCGGTAGTTTTGCATTGATTGAATTGATTTTGAATTAATTCACAAAGAGATTTATTTTGTACGTTTATTCTAAAGCAAGTATTTTTTCACTATTTTTTTTTTTCTTTTAATGCGCTCGGTAAGATGTAGTAAGACTGTAAGCAATGTACGAATTTAAGTTAGTTTTTGCAATACAATCGTTAGTTCACGTGATTTTCTATATATTTCATTCCACATATTATACTTTCTATTGTATGCATAGCTTTAAAAGGAAGTATTTCTTTTTGTTGTTGGTTATTAACCACGTTGATTTGGACTTATCTAATTCAACCCGTGTAAATTGATTGAGTTTGCCAATTGTTATAATAATACTGGCGGATACTAGTCAGAGTAATGGAATAACATAAAATAACTTATATTAAACGATATTTATATAGTAAAATATAAAAGCAATATTTCATCTTTTGTATAAAAAATGGTAATTATTTTACATGGTAAAATAAAAAAATGGTAATTTATTAGGTTGCGACCTCTGATGCCATTTGTAGATGAACCTGTCTCAATGAAGATGAATCGCAATTATTCGCCAACAAGATCGCGCTCGTATATATACGAGCCATCGGATTTTTGCAATGACGGGAAAAAAATCCCAACCCCAAGAAAGGCTTGTGTTAGATAAACGAAATTCGGTAGGCCTGTTTATACACCTCAAAGACACTGGCGTAGCTAGTTCTGAGTGGGCCCTGTATCAAGAGTCCTTCGGGGCTCCTTTTTACATATGTTAACCCTTTTAGTGGGACTGTAGATACACGTGATGTGGCCCCTGTAGTTTCGAGACCCCATATCATTGATACGGCTGATACGTCGGTAACTACGCCCCCGATGCACAGTTATTTTGACGTACATTTCATGGACAAAAAATGGACAATGAGATGCGGGGGTTTGCGTTACGCCACTGCACAACAAGCATGGAACTCCATACCATAAAGTGACATTCGGCACCTGTATGACACAATGCATGCACGCTTGTAGACTTGCATTCAAAATTCTGGAGGTTACACCGCCGACTTTTAATGTAACAGCATTTCACATTTGAAATGCATTTTCTTGAGCTTAAATTAACCTGTGATCTTCAAAATTTAGTCAATTAAACATGTTAATTAGACAATTGCATTGTTCAAATTTCATTACTCTACAATAATTGGTTCTTGGTGTTGGGGTTTTTTGTCCCGTCTGTGTATAAAGTAAATACTCATTTAGTATTACGGTATAGAAAAGGAAATATAGAACACGTTCGGAGAAAAAAAAATGTATGGATTGAAACAGAAATGAATAGAACTACAAAATACGTCGCCTCTTAAGGTTAGAGAAGTAGAAATATAATATTTATTTTAAAGCACTTTTTTAGCTGAAGAAAATTTCAGATTTTTGGTCCTATTTTTAACAAAACATGTAGTAAAGAAGTTGTTAAACTTTTGTTAACCATTAGTTGTTAACTAAATGATAGAGACTCCTGAATTGATCTCTTTTCAGAATGTCAATATTCATCACTAATAACTATATAAACAGTTACAATTTTTTTTTTTTTTAATTTTTTTAAGCGAAATTCTTAAAAATGACAATATGTTCAAAATGTAGCAATCTAAAATATCAAGTTTTAAAATGTCTCTTGGTTTAAAAAAGGTATGCGAAGAGGTATAGAAATATTAAGAAAAAATCAGACAGAGTTTTTTGTTTTAATTCTTAGTCATTTGTACTTATGTCAGAAATATGCATTAGATTTATCTATCTAAGATTATTAATAATAAAAAGTGAGATGGATTAATTCGAGATTCAAACGTCATCTGTGTTAGACAAGGCTGGATTAACCCACTTTGAGGTCCCAGACATTTTCTTCTTCTGGGGAATAGACACTTTAGTTCCTAATAATTATTTCGTTCTTTGAAGTATTTACAACAGGGGAAAAGCTATGCAAATTAATCTTCTTCTTCTTATTATTTTTTTTAATTTTAAACGACAAACGAATACCAAAACTATTATATTGCTATGCGTCCTGTGAATACGGGTTAAACATTGTATTCATATAAAAAGCAACATATTTTGGTTTATATATTTATTATATACAGTTTCCAAAATAAAAGTAAATTATATAAATCTTTTCAAAAGTGTAGTTTGATTGTGCCTTTTAAAAAACCAGGCCCTAAACATTTGTGTTATTTGTCCATGCCAGGGGAGGGCGAATAGCGGCCCGCTAAGACAGTCAGAAAAACTAATATAGAGAAAATATTTTCAATATTTTTTTCGACATACTCTTGTATGAATACTAACAGGAGGAAGTATAGAAGTAAGTTGGCTCACATTAAGGTATTCGACTACTTTTTTTTTTTAAAAAAAAAAATGGAAATATGGGGATATTTTGGTGGATTTTAGATTTATTTAGTACATTTTAAGAAAAAAAGGGCTAAAATTAAGAAGAGAAAAATAAATTATTACTACTAAAATGGGGAAAAAAATAGGTAAAAATTGACAAAAAATTACATAAACGGAGCCCGCTCTGTACAGGTAGGGTAACCGCGGTAGCCTAGTGGTCAAGGTAACGGACTCGTGGCTAGAGTGTCGTAAGTTCGAGCCCAGTACCCCTGAAGACCCGCCATGTAGGGAGCGATGCACGTTAAATCTGTCGAGAGCGCAAATGTCCTCCCACTGGTGTGGTAGTTAGGAGAGGGTGTGCCAGCTCAGGTATCATCCTCGTCACTTGACAATGGTTCAAAATGACGAGGTACGTCGCCAAAAGCACTCGTGTAGATGAATAGTGCAACGTTAATATTCACTCACTGTATAAATAGTAAGTGAACAAATTTTCAATTTTGATGTATTACTTTGCAATTCCTTTTTGAAATGACCTTCAGAATAACAGATATTTTAATTCTTGCAAAAACTAGACCATTTTATCTTAGTTATTATATGAAATTGCTTAAAAAAAACAGTGATTCTTTTCACATAAGGAACTGTAAATTTTGTAATAAAGCAATGATTGATTGATCTGAAGATTAAAAAATTTTTAACAAATTATTTAAAAAACTTTTTGGGCAATTCCTTTTCCCGTTTGATCTTTTCCAAAAAAACACAATTCGAGTAAAAAGCATTTTAAAGTTTGACATTTTATGTAAAGTTATGGCATGTGCGTTTGCTAAAACACTTGCAGTTTTTGTTCTAGAGAATGGAAAATAAAAAAACTTGGTATTTTTATAAAGCTCATAAGATGGCCTATAAAATAAAATCATACAAAAGTTTGTCAATTTTTTTACAAAAACATGATTTTAGGGTAGTTCGGATACCTTAAGAAGGTCCGGCACGTCCATAAGAACCGATGTTAAATTGTGTAAGTTTATGTACCTTTTTCTCAAAAACTATTAACTTCTTAAAAAAAAGTTTTTACAGTACGTTATGCGTACTATTAATAATACTTTAACGAAGGTGTTTGTTATTTTATACAAAATTAATTTAATTATGAATTTTTTAAAAACTGTCCAGAGTTTTCTCCTAAAATTTAGTTTTAAAAAGTCATATCTAAAAAAATGTGCTGGATATATCTAATTCCCTCCATTAAAATGTGTAAACATGTTAAAAATCTGCTCACTGCGAAAATTTGAAGATTACATGATAAGTAGTTTTTGAGAAAAAGGTACATAAAGTGAAAATATTACATTTTGAGAAAACAGGCTGTAAGGTAAAAATTTGTAAAATTTTTGAACATTTACTTTTTTAGTTTTTTCCAGAAGCATATGAAGCTTTATTTTTACTTTCTGCTCATACAAAAGACTCTTCTAATTTACTTTTTTCATTATTTTTAACAATTTTGCTTTTTTTTTGTAAATCTCAAGATGCTTTCGTTGGGCTACACACATCCTATGTGTATCTAGTGTTTTGAAGCAAGACACACAGTTATAACTTACTTCAATATCACTATGTTTCCTTACTTTTGCTACATGACTCATATTCAACTGTGCAATGGCCATATTTACCCCTAATTTTAGAGTTTTTATTTCAGCAAATGTTGACCTTGAAATCACAATGTCCCTATCTTGTTATTAACTGACTTATTTGGGTTCCTAGTCTTCCCATGTAAACATTTTCTGAATAACAAAGGATCACATAGATCTGTAAAAATTGACTTCATTTATAATTCAGTATGGTATATGGTATGTGTGTGTTATGTGTATGTGTTTATGAACATAGTGCCTTTCGTTACATTCAGCCTTCTGTCTTTTCAAACTTGTACCAGGCATTTATATACGCAGGACACAGTCCATGTTGAAGGCTCGCGTTTGAAGACATAATATGAAAATAAAAAGCCCAAAACAGCAGTTTTCATGCTGTGTAGATCATTGATATTATTTCTAATAGCCACACTATAATATCTTTGATTTTTTTATATTAAAATGTCGGTGAGTCAGTTACGACGACTTAGGCTTTTTCCATTGCTTAACTTTTTTTTTCTCTTTTTCGCTTTAAAGATACAAAAGATGTGTACCCATACACTTTTGGATAAGCCCAATACACTCAAATTTTTCCACTTGGACATCATATGGATTCACAATAATCAGAAACTTATGCAATGAGAAACACGGGTGCTCCTAGCAGAGCTAATTTGATGCACGTCAAGAAGAAGCTTCATTTAAAAAATTTTAAAAAAATATTTCTAATTATCGTATTTTCTTATGTCATATATCATTTTAAATAGATATGTTTGAACTTTTAGAAAACATAAAAAAGAGAAAATCGATAATTTTTCGAAAATTCCTGTGCCAGGCCCTCTTAATTTTCAATTTGTGATGAAAATATCAACACACCTAATTTCAAAAAAATATAGAAAAGTATGACAGGGAACATTTGTCTTGTTAAAATGTTTCTAAAATTAAATATGCTAGTAGCTATAGATGACATAAAATAAAACACAATACAGAAAACGAATAAAACTGGCCCTTTTACAATTCCTACTATTAGCTCATACTCTTTATATATTTATTTATTTATCTTGGTGGAATTTTCAATCGTTAATAAAATACATTTTAAAGCGCTCGATTGAGCTGAAATTTTATATACATGATTATTTTGGATGACAATACAGTAATTTAACAATAATTAATAAAAATTAGTTAATTAATGTTAGTTATTCAAAGAATTACAAATACAGCCACGTTAGCATCATTTTTAGAGACTTAGCGACCATTTTGGCGACTTGTGTCAAAACTTAAAAAGGTTTTTTTCTCGCATTTTAAAGCGCTCATTTGAGCTGAAATTTTCCATACACTAATGTTTGGGGTAAAAATACGATAATTTAATTATAATTAACTAATGAAACTAATTATTTAAAGAATTAAAGATACAGCCAAGTTGGTTTCATTTTAGGCGACTTGGATAAAAAATTTAAAAGATTTTTTTTTTCACACGATTTAAAGCATTCAGTTGAACTGAAATTTTATATCCAGGATTGTTTTGGATGACAATACGATACTTTAATGATAATGAATAAAAATTAATGACCACTTAATGTTGTGATTCTGTCTTATGTATATACATATTTATATTAATTGTAACTATTGAATAAAAAGTAGCTAATATAAAATTTTTCTTTGTTGATCTAAGTAGGAATTGACTTAAAAATTTTTTTTATAAAACTTGTTTTTTAATTTATATTTATTTATTTTTTACAGTCTAGCTTATACCTTTTCTGAGATGTAAAATTAACTAATGAATACAATCATCTTCAAAATTTGCGGCCTTCCAGTATTTTCCGCTTTCACAATAAGGTCTTCGAGCTAAAACAATTGCCCACTCCTGGTCAATGGAATAATCTGCCCTTTGTATAGATGGGGAAAATATACACAAATTTATGAATATTGCTTATTAATCTTTTTCTATTGATTTTTAAATGTAGTCAAACAAATTAGTGTCTTAAATGATGTCAAAGACGAAAAACCACTCTAAAATCTTGATATAAAAGTAATGAAGACTTCCGTCAACTATGCAGAATTCACGAACGTAATGTTAATCTTATAGAATATCAATTTACATCCTTAAATCTAGATTATTGTGTTCATAGGAATGTAGTGAAGTACAACAAAAGGAACAAAAAATAAGGAGCTTCTATAAAATTAGCATTTCTGTCGGTCGATCTTCAAGAGTCCTTTAATCCTACTTCACCGATACGTTTGTGGATTTTCAATTCTATTAAGTGACAAAAATTGATAGAAAAATATAATTTCTATAGAAAACTTTATGTTGTATTGTTTTGTAACCACTTTATAGCATTAAAATTAAACGTAGAAAATTGAAAAAGATTAGGATCAACATTACATGCTTGACTTTAAAATGGGCGATAGTAATAACTTTATAATGGGCGACTTTAAAACTGCGGCCCAACCGGGGCTTTTTAAGTGGCCCGGTTATGGCTCATTGCTCTAAGAAAGTCATTTATTTATGAAAATTTGGTGGTAAATTCTTTGTTACAAAATCAAATATATCAATTTTTCTTTTTACTGTCGATATCGTATAGGTGAGAATCGATTTTTTTTTCCTGATTAGTCATAATAGACAACAGCAGAGTAGAGACCATTTTATGAGTGGAACTAATTTTTAAGAATCTTTCATATCTTGCAAGCAAAAGATATTCGAAGAAAATAGATTGTTTCAAGACTATTGGGAAGTTAACTATTTTGCAGTGAAAAACAAATATAGTTCAGTAGTTGTTTGATTTGTCACGAAAGTTTTGTATTTAAAAATATTAATAAACAGGAATCATTCAATGACACTTTTCCTAGAAGATCTCTTTCAAGAGGTGATAAATAGGTTTTCTTGAATAATCTTTACAATAGAAAACAAGTATTTTGTCAGTGGTAATGCCACAGCGGTAACAAATGCATCCTATGAAATTTGTTATATTATTGGTAATCCTATGAAACCGTTTACTGATGCAGGAATGATGAAAGAGTGATTCTTATATGCTTCCAATTTAGAAAAATTTAGCGACAAAAATAAATAATGTAAGAAATAATAATAAAAAAAAAAATTAAGTTTGTTTTAATATTTTTATCAATTTCCACATTTTAAATTTTCTATGCTATCTTGGTCTTAAAGCATTTCTCTTCCCCTCCTCGACCATTAATTCTCATGTTGCGGCCCACATGAAATAGCCATCATATGCCTGCGGCCCGCGTGAAATAGCTAACATATGTATGCCGCCCGGCAGAAGAAAAGGTTGAGTACCCCTGGACTAGAGCCATAATTCTATGTAATTAATGTTTTCCACTTTAAATTGAGTTTTAAAAATAAACATTTGAATGTAGTTAAGTGAATCCGAAAGTATAAGTAATAAATGGGTTATTTGTAACATTGCATTTTTCTTTCTATTTTAAGAAGCATATTTTAAATATTTTAAAAAAATAACTTATCGTTAAATAATTAAAATGGATATTAAGAAACCTCTAAAATTAGAATGAAAAAAGTAAATAAAATGAGAAATGTCTATTTTAATGATTTGTCTATGGCTTTTCAAATTTCTAAAAATGTGTTTCAAAGTATTTACTAAGAGAAAAAAATGCATTCAGACAGAACATTTACTTACATTTTTATTCTTATGAAAGTATTTAATTGCAACTGTAACTTAGCAGAGTAATTAGGGAGAATAAGTAGAATTTCCAAGGGATAAATATTACTCTCCCACTAACTCAAAAGGGTTGCAAAACTCAAAACTATAGCCGCATTAAGTGACTTATAATTCGTTTGAAATCTTCGTAATTGGGGAGATTTCACAGCTAAATACACTGAGAATTTTATTTTAATTTTTTCCTATTGCAATTGATGATTTGATTCATTTTAAAGACAATGTTTAGAAATAATTTTAGGTGATATAAATTATTGTAAAATTAATTAAACGTTATTATTAAAAAAGTAAAACAAAACTTTTTGCATAAAAAAAAATCAAGAAATCTAAATTATTTTAATAGTATATTTGTAGAAAGGAACAGAAAAATTACAGTGAAAAAAGGTACGAGGATAAAATTAGAATACCTTAAGAAAAAATTATATTTTTTATGAATGAGATTCTCATATACAAAAAAGGCTTATTTTTTCATGTAATAAATCTATACAAAATTTTAATTTACATTGAGATTTTCTTGAATCAAATTTTTCTGTATATAGAGACATTCAGATAAAAACATCAACCATTTTGCTGAAAAAAATGTTAGCAAAGCAAATGCAAATTATACTCTGATAAAAAAAAAAAAGTTATACGCTAGCATTTGCATTTATAAAGTAAAAGATTTGATATCACCTGCTAGTAAGAAACTTACAAACGATTTTTAACTATACAAAAAAGGATTTTTCAATTCGATTCATAAAAAATAATATTGCTAGCAAATTT
>BMAV01008558.1:163636-193842 GCA_019973955.1 Trichonephila inaurata madagascariensis
TGGCTTCACCTTTATTAACTTCCGGAATTATCAATGCATCAAAACAAATTTGGTATCAACGTTGAAGGATCAAAGGGAACTGAATTAATATATAAGTTTTATTATATATATATATATATATATATATAATTAGAAAAAAAGGGAACTGTAATGCACCTGAAGTTTTACATATTTGTATTTTTCCTACCTTGGTACCCTTAAATCCAAAATATCACGCAATTATCTCCAATAATTCAGGAAATATTTAATATTAAATTTTACGCTAAAAAACGTGGATTCTAAAGAATCGTATACTAGTTTATATTTCGTAATTATCGATCCAATCACATCGTTATGATAAGAAATGGGAAAAACATTGTTATATGATAATCGTGTTTTCAAAAGTAGAAAAAGGTCCACTCAATTAACAGGAAAACTCTTTCGGAGTAAATCGTTATTTGTTCTGGCACTCTTCAATAGTCATAGAAGATTTTTTCTTACCAGGAAATACATGAAAAATTCATAAAAGTATAAATTAACAGAGCAATACAAATCGGTAATCCCAATATCGCATCACTTCAATGAAAGGTGCAATCACAGTCAATTTATTTCTATTTGAGACACACATTAACACTGATGCTAATTTTGTTTAGCGTCAATGAGCTAAATTCATGATGATCACATGATAATTACAAACATGTGTTCTCCGTTGTGAATTCAAAACCGACATTAGATTTGTATTTGTTGTTGTACTTGTAAAGTTTAGATAAAATGCCCAGTTAGATGATTGGGTAAACATATTCTAACGTTAAGATTCTTCAAAAAGTTTTTCTACATTAAAAAAATTCGTATATTATAAGTATACTTTAAAGGGAAGTGCGTACAGTTTACCATGCACACTGTTACTGTTGACAAATATGTTATTTTAAAAGAAAGTGTGTGTTTTTGCAAAAAGCAAAATTTGACAACAGCGAAGTTCAGGAGCCGATTGACTGGAAAATCGTGATTGCAGTTATCATGTGACTATAACGTCACATAAATTAAACCATTAAAATTGTGAAAATTATTAAGGGTAACCTTTTTCTTAAGATTATGTATCAAAATGTAGTGTAGCAGCAAATTAACATACGGTAAAAGATGAGAAATGACTTAATTTAAATGCAGGCTTCTCTAAATAGAACCTACTTATTCATGCTATTACTTCTTCTATTTATGCTATTACTTCTTCACACTAAAAGCTGGAGCAGTGAAAAGCTGCTATTATAATATATTTCCTTATCCCTGTAAGTGCATATTGTTCAATTCTAAACAGATTTCTTCTCTCTTCATTGTATTAACAACAAGACCATGCTGAATATAAAATAACTAGAACAACAACAATATAAAACCAGGCGATGACGTAACATACAGCAATGGATTCAATAAAAATAAATCGCAGCAAAAATTATCGTTGCTATTGTCCCAAATGAAATAACAAATTACTTGTCCTATTAACTGTTTGAGTTTCTACATCGAATGGGAAAGATGTGCTTAAAATTACCTTTCGTAGGAGCTACTAAGAATTTGTGGCACAAGTTTCCAATGCTACTGTTGCTATTTTGTTGTCAAATGCTCGTGTATTTTATCTGGCATGTTGTAATTTTCAAAACCTTCAAGGTAAGATATCCTGAACTAATCGGTAGGATAGTTCTTCTAGGATGTACATCACACTACTTTAGACGATATAGTTTTCACAATCACTATTTATTTTATCATCTTGTTGTTTATCAAACCACAAAACGTTGTTCGGGGCATGTTGGTAACCTCTTCATCTCGCCACAAGCGTTTTAGTGTTTCCTTTTTGGGGCTTATGCGCATTTTTTACTTTATGTTACTGGTATGCTTCATTTTTGAAGGGCCTTTAAAAACGTATTGCATAGCAAATTTAATGAACACTTTATGGTCACTCCTCCAGAGTAAGTCAAAGCTGTCAAGAACATTGGTGAGCTATTGAGCGCTGCTTATTTCAAAGCAGTTACGGAAGATAATATTGTTATGAATTTAATGAATATGAAATAGTGTCTTGTGTTTAATAAGCAAGTTTTGGTTTCAGAGAAAAACATAGACAATTTTCTAGTAAAAGAGAATGCAATGTGTGCAAAATGCAGTGTCTTGCGTGCGAGGGAGGTTCTGTGTTACCCTTCAGCATAAAACTTAAAGAATGTAGCAAAGACCACACATGGTGTGTAGCACAAGGACTGCACATAATTCAAAGGAGAAAAATTTGTTTGTGAAATAGTTAATAAAAAATTAAGATTTCAAACTATACTGCTAAATTACTATGAAATAAAATTTCCAACACTAAACCTTTTATTAAAAGTTATTCAAAAAAGAAAAGCATTGTAACTATTAATAAAGTAGTGTGTTGTCTCGTAATTATTAACACCAAAAATGTGTTCGACTTTTATCAAAATTGGCAGCATGCCCCGATATAGAAGCTGGTTGCCCGGTGATCAATGAAATTATATATTCTTAATTTGCTCTTCATACCGTGGATAAAAAAAGTGTTTAATTACTTAACAAATTTCAAAATAAAATGCTTCTTGCTTCTTGATTCAGTTGGCAGCTTACTTTCAAAATATATCAATGCCCGTTGTGCGGCCATAGTCACGTCAGAAAACTTTACACATTAATCACTTGAGTATAAAAATGCCCTTTTATATATTTCTTGCACGATTTTATTGCCATTTAAACGTATGCAAATTGCTATCCTGTGTCTTTTAGCTCTTAAATGTATTATTTCCCATATACATGATACTAAATATCATGATTTTTTTCTATATGTAAGATTTTGTTTGTCATCATGGCGTCAGAAACAGTTTTGTGCTAAATTTCAAAACAATTTTGTGCTAAATTTCAAATGATAAATTTGCTTGAAAATTTATTAGTTCTTTTATTTGAAATTTTTAATCCAATAATTTAAGTATTCTATAGAAAATGTAAAAAAATAATAATGAAGACACAAGTAAAAATTGAATGTCAGTTCCTTATATTTAGAATTTATATAAATCAGTTACATAACATATTCTCACACAAATCTAATCTAAGATCACTGAAACGTATTTTTTAAATATTGATTACAAAAACATTATGAAATAATAAAAATAGATATAAAGATTACAAGATAATACAGGTGTAAAAATATTCCATTTAAAGTGCTAATGCTTCCTTTTTAGTAAAGAGTAAAATAAGTAAGTAAAAAAAAATGGTTTCCACAAATTTATCTTTTTATTTTAAGGCTTAGAGCGCAAATCTAATATCTCAACTAATGATAGGGTATTTGTGTGGGGTTTGTTTCTATTTCATAATAAACACTTTTTGATAACGTAACGATAAGAATTTTAGAGTACGTTAAAAATATCAACAACACTGAAAACACTGCTTTCAGTATGTGTCTTAATGAGGCTTTTATGAAAATATTTTTTTAACCTTCCGATAAAAAAGTCTAAACATTTGGCTGCTTTTTCCTCTCTTTCAAGAGTACGCGTTTAGTTTTTATAAAATTTCCGAGAAAAAGGAGAGGGGGAAACAAACGAGTAGGAGCACCATATATAGCTGGCAGTTTGTTGAAGGTTTAAAAAATATTTCTTTTAAGGACTTTATTTCGATTTCACGTTAATTTCAATGTTAATACGTTTCCGAAAATTTATTGGAAAAAAAAGGTACAAAGAAAACGAAAAGGGACGCAGACAGAGAAAAAGAGAACATAATAAGCGATATGCTGTTGGTGTATAAATTAACTATGAAAAAAAAGTATTGCAAATCACTTCATCACAATTTTTTATAATGCACCATTCATCGACATAATATTAGTACAGTGAATAAATAATATTACATGTAGAGATAATTGCTTGTACTTTTACATTGTTGCATATTTAAAATGATTTGTCTCTTCTGAAGTTAATTAGAATAAACCATATTGTAGTAATTCTACAGAATTCGAAAATATATGACAGTTTTAATCAATTACATAGATAAACACATGGCAGTCTTTTTAATAAAAAGCACCCAAATATAAAACAAATTCTTCTAATTCTTATATGTTACATTGTAAACATTGAGAGAGAGAGAGAATATGATTTTTATCGATGAATGAGTTACAATCTTTATTCAAATTTATGATAAACAATTGCAATGAAATAAGTGAAACATCAAAATTTTCAGAGCCCCGACAGCTCCGGGATTACCATAGACTTCTCAAAAAGCTTCTCCCAAAACATTATTTTGTTATCAACAGTCCTCCGATTATTAGCCCCGTTAAGAGATATCTAAATATCATTATCAATACTGTCAATCCATCTGGGTCTACTTCTTGGGTGAGTACCCATAAACATAACCAGAAAAATACGTTTTGTAGTGCTGTCCTCTCTTATACGGATCAGATGGCCAATCCATTCGAATTATTTTAATTTTGATAAAATTTATAATGTCTGCTTCCCTAAAGACATGGTAAAGTCCTAAATTTTATGTTTTATGCCGAACAAAATCTCTTTTCCACCAAATATATTTCCCAATATCTTACTCTCAAAAATTCCCAAGAACTCTTTTTTTTCTGTCACTGTCCACGTTTAGGGTGAACAGTGAGTGAATATTGACGTCGAAGTCGTACAGGTACTGGACAGCTTTTAGCGTCGGACCTCGTAATTTTGAACCATGGTTAAGTGACAAGGACGACATCTAAGCTGGTACTCCCGTCACCTAAGTTCCACACCACACCAACGGGAGGATGTTTGAGCCTCGATATCTTTAACGTGCATCGGCTCCTCTGCACGGCGGGTCTTCAGCACAGTTAGGCTCGAACTCATGATACGCCAGCCACGAGTCCGTTATCTTGACCACAAGGCTACCGCGGCCTTTAGAATGAAATTTAATGAGACTTTTATAAATCAGTAGAGTTCAGTTTTTCTTTTGTCAAGTTTGATTTTAAATATTTTTCCAACCCAAGGAACATCGATTGGCATTGGAGTTTTTCTTTTTGGAGTTTATGGCGTGATGTTATACTGTAGCTATTAGGAGTCCAGATAGATATAACTAGTAACCTTTCCAAAGTTGTAAGCATCTGTCTCTAGTGTGTAAAATGGTAAAATCTGTTTTATTAGAATTGTGGTGGGAAAATGGATGTCTGCTGGCCACATGTGGTCTGTTAAAAATTTCTTTTTATTCCCACCCAATAAAGTAAAAAAAAAAAAAAAAACCGGCTTCAACGAATATTTTTTTTTCGCACTTCCGAAAATACGTCTCATTTTTTCCACGTGGAAGGAGGCCACGTCACTTCGCATGCACTGCGTAGATATTATGTATAGTACTTTTTCTACTAATTTGATTATTTTAAAAATTTTGTCTCTGCAACATATTTCCAACTTAAGTAAAATTATGAAGTCTATATACAAAGAAACATAAAATAGGGGATGAATGCCGTGTGTTTGATGAAGAATGGTCAAAAGAATATTTTAAATAACATGTTGAGATTGCTTAACGGAACGATAACCTTATTCATGGAGTACAATCTGAAATGATACCAGGAAACAATCGAATGATCAATCAGCATGTTTCATTCAATCCAAAATTAAATGGGCTTGCAGCTATAGATGGTATAAAAATAGAAAATAAGTTAATTGAATAAAATTAAACTAATTTTTTACTTAAAATTTATTGATGTTTTATTATACAATTTATACCTTTGTTTTTAAATACAAAAGAACTAATTAATGTAATCATTATAAAAGGCCCTCCACAACTCCCTCCCCTCCCCGAACCAAAACAATTGTCCAATACCCATGCGTTCAAACAATCTACACGGTTATAGTTTCTCTAGCTGAAAATTGCATTTTGCCTGCCTCATTTTCCAACGCCATAAAGATTTGTTTTCGAGCCGTAAGTGTCGTTGCAATTATAGCTGTATCATCTGAAAACAATAGAGATGAGACTTCAAGTAATTTTCGAAGTATGATTCCTTTGGTATTTATTTTGGAATCTTTAACTATTTCCTCAAGTGCCTTGTTTAAAAGCATGCACTCCAACCCTCATTCTTCCCTATTCCATTTCTTATTCCATCGGTTTTGAAAAGTTATGTCGAATTTGAAGCCTTTTCCTTGTTTACTTAAATGAGAAAATGTCTCACTAGTTTGTCAGGAACACTGAAATCATTGGTGGCCTTTTTATAAGTAATTTTCTATCGATGCTATCATATGCAGCTCTAAAGTTTATTGCAAGGTATAGACTTCCAATGTGAAATTTTCTGGGATTCTTTTCAATTTTTTCAAGTGTGATGCATCTTGCCCTATAGAAACCATGTTGATAGTCTTCTAAAAAATCTTCTTTAAATAAGGAGAGTTCGTTAAATTATTAGCGCATTTCTAAATATTTTGTAAGTGTTACAAATTTATGCATCTAAAGTTGGAAAACTCGAGAATATCTCCTTTCTTGTGAAAATAGATATTCATAGAAAATAGATATTAGAATAAAATTTAGTTTACATGAATCAGTCTTAAACAAAACAAAGTATTGGGTGTCGGCTTATTTAAAAGCCCCTTGTTCATCAAGTGTTTTAGGTATTTTTTACATGTGTTTCAGGTATCCGGCTACGTTCGGAACCATGATTTTAAAAAAGCTCATAAATGGATAATTTTCATGATATTTAGTGTCACTTAGATTAGAATACATGTATAAAATTGTTTTAAGGACATTATGACAAAAAGAAATTATTTAAATACAATATTTTGGCAAAAAAAAATTAATTTAAAATAACTTTTTTCAAAACGGTCTCCTTTTATAAAAAATGTTTCTATAATAATAATATTTTGCTTTTATAAAGTAAAAACTTCTCCAGAGAGTCTGAACTAGGATTTTTGAAAAATGCACATTATTTTCAGAGTTACCTCCAATTAAAATAACTATCGGTGTTTTTTCCTTAAAATTTCTCCCTTCTGTTGCATTAAAATGGATAAATCCACTTTTAAGTTATATACTTCAAAAATTCTAATTCAGCCTCTTTAGACAGGTCTGAGCTATATACAGGAAAAATATTATTATATAATGGAAGCAATTTTCATACTGTTTTGAAAACTGGTCATTCTATGTTTATTTTTTGTCAAAATATTCTACTTAAATAATTTTTTATTGTAATAATATTCTTAAAACAATTTGTTATACTTTTTCTAATCTAACAAGGAGAGGACACGACTAAGGAAATTCATTTGGGATCGAGACTTGGTGTAATAGTAGTACTCCTTTAGGGCGTTCACCCTTCAATGTAATTCCTTCGAATGGCCAGTCAATTTGGAGAAATCAGCCTTGGAAATTCATGCTTAGCTTTTATACGATTAAATTTTAATTTTCCGCAACGAGTTCGTAGCTTGATTGGTAAATCGCCTGCTTAATATGCGCGAGGTCTGGGTTCAATTCCACGCGGTCAACTTTTTTTCTTCAATTCATTTAATTATTTTTTTAAATTAAATAAATATATTTATGAAAGGTTTTTTAAATATTAAATGATGGTTTCCAAGGCTGATTTCTCAGAATTGACTGGCTATTCGACGGAATTACATTGAGGAGTGAACACCCTAAAGGAGTACTACTATTACACCAAGTCTCAATCCCAAATGAATTTCCTTAGTCGTGCCTTCTCCTTGTAAGTAACACTAAATATCATAAATACTATCCATTAATACGATTTGCAAAAGCCCGGTTCCGAACGTAGTCGGATACCTTAAGAAAGTTTCAAATTATAAAATTCATATGATTAATAATTATATTTTAACTAATTTATCAAAACATAATAAATAAGAAATTTTACAACATGTATCTGTTTTATTAAAGAGTTTCGGCAATTCATAATGTTGTACTGTTTATCCTTTTTTAATGCATTGAAAAAAACAACTTTTTTAGTACAATTAATAAGTGAAAAAATATAAATAAACATATGCTCTCTTCGCGTATTCTGACTAATCCACTAGGGGAGCAGTTTTTTCATAAATTGTTTGATTTTGGAGATCCTCTTTCTGTAAAGGAACCGAGAAGCACGTAAATAAGTCTCACTCTTTGAAGTTAACCGAAACGTTCATGTTGGAAGTCAGTAGTGAAATCGCAGATAGTGTTAATTTTAATAATTTATGTGAAAGATTCATTGTATAACATATCAGCGAACCTTAACATAAGACTCATAGTCTTATTATCATCTTTCACAGCTCTACAAGTTTTCTGAGCCGGGTTCCTCTCTAACATCGTCTGTTTACGATAAGTAAAATTTATTATTAATAAAGGCTAGTTCGTTCTCATTAGCTAATTGTAAATATATTAGATTTTTAATTAACTTAAATAAAAGTTATCGAATTTTCAATAAGCATCTTTTTTTCAATTCCTACTACTAGCTCACACTCTCTATATATTAATTTATTTATTTATTTATCTTGGTGGAGTTTTCAATCGTTAATAAAATATATTTTAAAGCGCTCTCAATTGAGCTGAAATTTTATATACATGATTCTTTTGGATGACAATACAATAATTTAATTATAATTAATGAAAATTAATTGATTAAAACTAATTATTTAAAGAATTACAAATACACACAGCCACGTTGGCATTATTTTTGGCGACTTGTGTGTCAAAACTTGAAAAGGTTTTTTTTCCTCACGTTTTAAAGCATTCAGTTGGACTGAAATTTTATATACACGGTTGTTTTAGATGAGAATACGATGCTTTAATGATACTTAATAAAAATTAATTATCATTTAATGTTGTGATTCTGTCATATGTATATGCATATTTATATTAATTGTAACTATTTAATAAAAAGTAGCTAAAATAAAAATTTTCTTTGTTGATCTATGTAGGAATTGACTTAAAATTTTTTTTTTATGTCACTTGTTTTGTTACCTCTCACAATAATGAGAACTCTGGTTCACCATAAAAATTCAGAACGTGTGTCAGTCTTTTTTTTAAATTACAATAAGTTATACTTTGATGGGGGGACCTTCAATAATCAATCAGTAAATAAATAATTATGATGAAATGGCACACACGATAGTTATTTTCTTTAATAAAGGAATTTTTGCCAGTTTCTTTATTATTCATAGTATTTTCGAAACAGAATCATTGTTGTATGCATTGAATTACATGACAACGATAACTGGCTTTCAAATATAAATACAACACACTGCATTTCTTAGATTTGCATCACTTATAAGATAATTTTGTTCAGCTAAATGTTTCAAATATGCAGCTTTATAAGCTAAAGATGTAAAAAGTTAGTGTTCTATAAAGTCCCTGCTAATTCATATTTTTTTTAACTCAAAAAACGCTTGAATTTACCCAAGGAGTCACAAAGAATCAGACTTAGAAAGTGTGCGTGTGTGTCCATAAAGCATGCTTGAGAGGAATAACGGAAGTCTCTGATTGAAGTGAAAAATATAATAAATGTAAATGGTTGTGAAAAAGAAATGCTTGCCTCTGCTACTAAATAATCTAAACCCATATTTAGACTTGGCTCATCAATATTGACATGTATAATAGAGAAGCTACAATAAAATTCACATACGCACTCGACTAAATTAATCTCTCTCGTGGTCTCTCTCCGTAGTCATATCTGCATCTATTCTCTCGACTTTTTAGCACGAAAGTTTATAAAAGAAAATTAGAAAATAAGTTTATTTTCACTTTTCTTATCTGTTTGTATAGATTTCGAGAAATGAATATGGTCTTGTTGGTAGAAATACTAAGAGACAGAGCAGAATAAAACCAATAAATTGACATAATAAGACGAGAGTAAATTTTACAATATATTAGGATGAGACCCCTTGTCCACCTAATAGTGGACCAGTCCCCATTGTACAAATTATACAACTGTTTATATTAGTTTCTTAAATTGTTAAACTGTAATTTACATGCTTTATACAGCTCTATTTTTTCAATATATTGTAAGCAATAATAATAATAATAATAATAATAATGAATTCCAAGTCTTCATCTTCGAATTATATAATTTGTACTTCAATGTTTCTGTATATGGATTTTTATTCACAATGGACTAATTTCATGATTGGTCACATGATAACGGCAAACACGTGTTTCCCATTGATTAAAAATTGACATACTAAGTTAATCAACTTGTAAAGTACAGATAACATTTAAAATTTGATGATTGCGTACAGAGTTCACTTGCTAAAAAAAAATTTCTTCAAACAGTTTTCAAAATTAAAAAAAAAAAAATACTTACATTATATACGAATACTTTTAATTTGTTGCATTTTGTTTAACTATGTGCATTATTATATCATTGACAAACATGTCCTTTCTTAAAGAAAGTTCCTGCAAAAAGTAAAAGTTGGCAACAGGGAAGCACATGAACTAATTGGCTGGAAATGCGCGATTATATTTATGATATAATTATGACGTCTCATTAATTTATGAACTGATTGACCGAAAACACGTGGCTGAGTTATCATGTGACTAATGACTCCACATGAATTTAGTCCATTGGCTATAAAATTTGCAATACTTTCTCACGTTTACTATTTTTGCACGTTCATGCAAAACCTCGCCATCATCATAAAAGTAAATTTGTCCGAACTGTGGTTTTGGTCTATTCAGTTGTAAAGATTTATTAACTGTACATTATGTATAAACAAATTTATAACAGCATCACGAAAAACTTTCATATATATATTAAGAGAGAGAAGGTTTCGTAAAGTAAAATATTTTGCATTATTCTGCTGTAACTACATATTTAATTCAAATTTGTGAAACATTTCTTTTTTATTTACATATCTTTACACTTTTATTTAAACAAAGATGTTCCAAAGTTTCTATCACATCACATTAATTTCAGTTAGATGTAAGAAAAAAAGGATCGGAACTAATGGAGAATAGCTATATCTCTCTCTATACAATTTTCAAAATTTCTTGAACGAGAAAAGAGAAATTGAATGAAAAATGTTATTTTTAATCACAATCCTGAGCTTATCGGAAAACTTTCTTTAGGTTATTAAAAATAATGAAAGTCTTGCGTATTACTGACATTGAAATATTCATGAACTTCAGGAACAGAATGCATGGGATAAAAATAATACAGCAGATTTTATTTTTACGATCATTTTTTGTTTAATATTAGATAATATAATCCAACGTGAAAAGGCATTTCCAAAAAGAAAAATTTGAAATTAATATTAATTTTCGTTGTGAATGCATTTACAAAAATTAATTCTTAAAATTATGCAGCATTCAATACATATACGTGATTTTTCACTTCTTTGAGAGAGAAAAAATAACTAATTTTGATGTTAAAACATGGAAAACTAAATATTTCGAAATGTAATCTTATATCAGGAACAGGATTGACTTTCTTTTTTAAAAAATGAGAGTTGATTGTTTATATATGATATTTGGTACATTAATGAAATCAGAATAATAAGATTTTAATACTGGGATCATTTTCCTTTGAAAATGATTTTTCACTTTGAATCTATTTTCCACAACAGTAGATGAAGATAAAATTTAAGTATATTAAAGCAGTAGATTTATTGTAAAAAAAAAAGAAAAAAAGACAAGCAATTTTTCAATGAGGTTTCTTCTACTCACATTGTACGAAGTCTGGCTCAAAACTTTAAAAGCTTTTTTCTAGCATTTTAAAGATCTCAATTGAGCCGAAATATTCTATTCACAATTGTATCATATTCTATACAATTAGATAATTTAACTATAATTAATAAAAATTAATTGATCAAAACGAATTATTTAAAGAATTACAGATACAGCCACGTTAGCATTATTTTTAGAGACTTAGATCAAAAGTTCAAAATCTTTTTATCTCACATTTTGAAACACTCAGATGAGTTGAAAATTTCTTTACACGATTGTCTTTAATGACAAAACGATAATTTAATTACAATTAAAAAAAGATTTAATAAAACTAATTATTTAAAGAGAAACTTTACTTATAACGCGAAACAGTTGAATATTGAAAACAGCATATTAAACTATCCCCTCTTAAAATTAAGTTATTAAAACTAATTATTGAATAAATTCAATTTGACTCAACGTTCCCTTCCCTTTCGGTCTTAAAATTTAAGGTATAAAAACATTATTTTACGCAAAGTGTGTGAAGTTCGAAACAAAACCTCTCAAAATATGTGCTTTAACATGTGTAATTTCTCAACATATGTAAATTTGATGGAGAGGGGGGGGGAGGAAATTAAAGTATGTGTGTGTGGTTTGTGTAAAGAAAAAAAATGAAAAATATAAAACAATTAATCCATCTACAAATATAATTTTACTTTACTAATATCAGACATACGTATA
The DNA here is from genome assembly GCA_019973955.1 of Trichonephila inaurata madagascariensis. Lineage (NCBI taxonomy): Eukaryota > Metazoa > Arthropoda > Arachnida > Araneae > Nephilidae > Trichonephila > Trichonephila inaurata. Next base: position 175,952 of record BMAV01008558.1, read on the forward strand.
TCACACTTTTCTTCGGGATCAATAGCATGGAAAAAATGAGTTAAAATGTAACACACTCTAAATATTTAATAATAAATAAAATTTTCATCAAAAGACAACTATAGCTTTTTTATAGTCATTTTGCCTCGATAGAAAAATTATGTATGAAGGTGCAGTTACCATAGGATGTTTTTGAAATAATTTAAATGTATACCACACTTTAGAACATACTTCTGACTAACACAATAAATGACATGACTCGCGTTTTAATTTTCCTTTAAGAATTTCCAAATAATCTTTCATCTGCTTTTATCACTCTAATCATACTCAATAATTTATTTCTTTTCTCTTCCAGTAAGCAAATAATAAGTAATTCCATTCAATCATAATCACAGTTTGTTCATTAAAAATAAACTGTAATTCGTCATTACATTTTGGGTATACAGCAGGAGTAACCAAAATAATTCATAAAATGAGTATTGAGTGAGTAACTGAATATTAACGTCGTCCCGTTCAGCTACACGAGGGCTTTAATATGAGAATTGAAAAAGGAAGGGTTAGATTCACACATATCGTAATGCACCATGGGTATATATATAATGAGCCTATAAAATTCTAAGTGTGTAGGTCTAATAGTTTAAAAATGGGAATATTATCTGTAACACCCCTTAAGCCCTCGCCACGCCCCTTGGAGGTCGATTCAGGCAAAAACGGGAACTTTTTTCACGGATGGGAGATAGAGGGCTACCACACCGTAAAACTCCTTTGATCGTACCGGGACTCGTTTCTGAGTTTCAGTGGCTTTCACATTGTACACTTTCTTTTATAATATTTATTTATAATAGAACGATTATGATACTTGATTAAATGTAAGTTTTTTTGCATCTGTTTTAGTTCAAAAGAATTTTCAATAGAACCTTGAATCTATTTGAGTGTGAGAATCTCTGTACTTAATTTTGTTGGAACTCAAATATTTTTTTATTATTTTTAAATCCCGTTTGCCCAGTGAGGGATTTCGTCTTAGGCTTAAATTTGATAATTCGGTAAATATGCTTGGTAAACATTAAAATTCTTCAAAAAGTTTCAAAATTAATGAAATATTATTCGTGTTTTATTAGAACAAGTCCATTTTTTTTTTTACCTATGTGCGTTATTATTGCTGACAAATAAATAATTTTTTAAAAAAAGTTTCTACGTAAAGCAAAAATTGGCAATAACGAACTGCATGCACTGATTGGATGGAAACACGTAATTGTAACTATCATCTGATTATGCCGTCACATGAATTTAGTCCATTGAAAATTAAGCTTTGGTTTTAATTGTAGTGAAATTATTTCATAATTTTATTTTAAATATTGAATTGCATAATGAAAATAGTTGTCTTATAGTTTTAATAACTAAACTTTTCAATACTTTAAAAGGATTTTACGATGTTTATAAAATTTTACTTACATATATTGCACGTATTTTTTTTTTCTCATTTCAAGCTTTTGTTGTCGTACAATAAAAGAAAGTACTAGGACAGATTTAATTCTTAATAATTTTGCTCTTAGAAGTTGCATTAGGACTAATAGTATTTTAAATTTTTCTTACATACATTGCTTTTTTTAAAGATCAATAAGGCATGCATTCTTAATCTGTAGCATCATTTTTATTGCAAAATTCCATTCATTTCTTCTGTGCTTTGAAGTAATAATACTAAATTCGGCCTTAATATCTATAATAAATAGCTTTATTAATCACAATAATTTTTAAACAATACATATTGAATGTATACAGCATAATTTAACTATTCATTAAAAATTAACTAAGTATTTATTCCTCATTGCATGATTCACTGCGCTATTAGTACTCGTATATATAATTTAAAATAATAGTTAAAAATTCATTGTTTTGCTTCTTTTTTTTGTAGTAGTAGTAGTAATGAAATATCAAATTGCACTTGCGTCAAATTTTCAAGCAAGTGTAAACTTATTGACATTTACATAATTTAAAAGATAAACAACACACACAGGCTCTAACATCAAGATTCAAACCATCAACAGAATTAACATGTCTGTATAAATGTATTAATTAACCAAATATTACTTCCACATGACGCGAATGTTGACAATAACACGTTCCAGATCAAGAATCGGTCTTTTTTTCCTTTCTTTTCTTTTTCCCTTATGTTAATGCACTCGGTCCTATTTCTGAAGGTTGACAGTTATCAGTGAGAGACAGAGGTGCCTTTTTTAAGGCGCGGATGTCCGCAGGAAGCAAAATACGAGACGTTTGCATGAGGACAAGTTGTTGATAGAGCGCACACCGTCTGAACAACGTCAGTTCTTACACTTTCTTTGACAACCGATCGATTCTTTTTTCCTTCTTTATTTATGTACGCGTCGTTCCGATTTTGATAACACGGAAATTATTTTTAGTAATTAGATGACTGCGTCTATGACACTTTAAAAATGAAGTGAATTTTAAGTAGTTGAGATATTCCTTCTGATTGTGTTAAGTTCCAGTTTAGTACCGGAAATCACAGTTACATTTTAACGCGGCATATTAACCTTTTAGACCACTGCAGGTTTACTTATGCTAAAAAGGAATCTTAAATCGCAATCTTAGGAGAAAGTTCAAGAGCTAGTTTTTCATTACATTTTCATTTGATTTTATGTTTAATGTTTAAGATTTTATGTTAAATGTTGTTTTTTTGTTTATGTTTATGTTAACATTATGTGTTATGATTAATATTTATGTTTTAAATTTGTTAAATATTTCCAGTCTTACATATGTTTAAACATTTTCAAATTATTCTTTGTTATGTAGTACGATATCAGTCAATATTTCATTTAAAATTACAGGTGATAAGCAAGGTTCATTTATATATTAATCATTAAAATCTTAGATATATCATCAAATTCATCTGATAAAGAAAATTTTTAAACAGAAATATATATATAATCAATAGTAATAATAATATATACCAAATAGTTATAATTTCAAATGAACAAAGCAAAAATATAAGTAAAACCAGACAGTATAGCTCAGAAATAAGTTAGCCAAACTAGTACAATAGCAAACTCTTAGCCTTAGGAACTAAGATTGAAAGTTTAAATATTATTTACAGGCCACCTACCCTTCCCAGTCATTTTACTATACTACTAGGTTATAAAGAAAGAAAATAGGCATATAAATAAGTAATTACTATTAGAAGTAAATTAACAAAGAAGTTATTAAATTATTATGAAATTAAAGAAGAAATGTATAACTAAATCCACTTAGTGTAGAAAAATTAGCCTTATATGAATATAAAGAACTATTAAAACATTTAGTACATATCTATATATATTGATATTGAAATCATTTCTGTCTGTGTAGTACAAGCTCACATATACATATGTGTACAGTAATATCTCGACTGACCCGAACTCGGAGTTACGCGATTTTCAAATCTCCGCAATTCGTCTCTTTTTGTCCCCATGACTGAAACTCAGGAGGTATCAGTACCATAGTCTGATGAAATTGGTAATTTTATTGAAGAAGTTGTCGATCTCACTAGGCAAATAAATTTAGAAGTAGATAGTAATGACGTTCGAGAACTGCTGGATTCTCTCTCCCCCCATCTAGAGCTGACATTGATGAACTCATAGAAACGTATAAGCAAGAACAAGATATTGAACTTTAGACCCAGTTCAGTCAGACTTTCTATTGACAGAAGGTCTCAGTTTAAATGAAAAAGAGTTAGTTTTTTTTTTTATTTTAGGAAATATAGACTCCAGCTAAGAGCGTGTTTTTTCAACAAAATAAGGAATAAAAAGTTATTAGCAGGCTACAAGGAAATTTTGCGAGCCATCAGACTATTTTTGCTACATTTTATGAAATTATCACATCGAAATAACTTCTACTTGCGATTTTCTATTTGTGTTATCTAATACTTTACTAACCATTTTTTTCTAAATTGTTATTTTTTTTCGTTTACGGCCCCAACTAAATATAATTTATATGTATTTATATGCACAGAATTATACCTCAACTTACGAGGTTATAAATCAGTCCTACCTATTGCGTAAGTTAGGAGTATTACTGTATATCAGTGGTCTTCAAACTGGTTCAATTCACGGAACCCTTAGAACTAAAAGGCCCCCACCCCCATTCCACACACACTTAGAAGAATCTATCTCAAAATAATATTTAAAGTAGATCACCATGCTATAGGTACTTAATGTAAAATAAAATAATAAAGTATTGTATTTGTTATTAAAATATTTTAATGGAATTCAATATAATTTTTTCATTAATAATACTAATTTGTACTCCAAGTGTCACCTACCCAAACATTGCATTTAGTAACTAAAAGATGTGCGTGCATTTTTTTTTTTTTGTGTGTGTGTGTGTGTGCATAAATTGTCAAAATTTAGGTCTATTGAAGCTATCCACTGTCGTATTTCATATTTGCTTTTATATTTTGTTTTTGCAGCCACCAACTTTTAACTAAATACATTGTTATGAATGGCATTTAAATGTTTATTTCTGTGAGAAATGCTGCGTATTATGCATCAATTTGCCGCCTAAAACTTAGGAGTAGTTTTTGCTTAAGTTTAGATTTTTACGTCAAATCTGTTGAAATGTCTCGATAAGTTATTCCCTCTCCTTCATTATAAGTATTGTTTTTCACAATTGAAAAAAAAGTGCATTTTCCATTTAAAAAACTATTTAGTTATTGCCAAACATTTTACTAACAATTATAAAATTATTCAGTGGAACCTAGGATAGTAGACAATAGAATATTCACAATTTAAAGGTAGTATACATCAAGAGAGAAAAAGTTTGAATATTCTTTTGTAATATTATGACAAAAGTTTAAAAGAATCACAAAATAAAAAGATAAGTATGAACAAAATTTTCAGGTTTTTTTTTTATTAATGACTGGAATTAATTTTAGATACTTATGGTTATGCAAACTTCATAGAGAACGTGGATCCAATTCGCATATACATCTATAATTTTCTTTTCGATTTGTTATGGTAACTTGTGGAACCCTGCGGTTCCGTGGAACATAATTTGAAGACCACTGCTGTATATATATCCTCAAAATACCTCACTTTTTTCAATGCAGTCAGTTTGTGTATTTAATACGTTTTCTGCTTTTAACCAAATTATTACTTGTCTTTGAATTATTCAAATTTATAATTCGAACAATATTTGCTTGAGTACGAGTTCCCCATAAGTATATCAATAATATTTAAATGTTAAAATTTCGTACTTTTACATTGTTTTTAAAATGAACATGGATCTAGTTTCGATAGATTGAGGATAGATTCGCTGGATAGGTTTAGCTTCGCCACAACAAATCAAAGTTTCGTTTAAAAAAAAAAACATGTCAACAAATATTCCCAGAAAGATCAGTTACCAATAAATATATTCCAAATGTAACTAATCTCATTTAATATTTTTTTACGAGTGATATTTATAAATGATCGAAATTTATGTAGACATACATATTTATCTACCATTTAGAAAAATTTCATTACAATTTGAGGATATAGTGATTCCTTTCAAAATATTAACATTGTGTAAAACTTTGCAATATGCTTTAAGATTATCAACGTCAATATACAAAAGAAAATTTTGAACAAAAAAATACGTTTTCTTTTATTAAGCATCAATATTGACGGAAATTCCACACACAAAAAAATTCTGACCCGGAAAAAGAACCCGGAAAAATGTGTCAAATGATGTACGTACAAATGTGATCTTGTAATGGTAACAATGTACTACAGCTACTGCGAAGATTAATTTATTAAATAGAATCCATCCAGTAAACGCATAATGATTTATTATATACATATATTATTTATTGCAGACTCCCGTATTAATCAACGAACTATTTATAGATGAGTTTTGCTTAGAGGAAATGATGCCTCGTGCACCCACAGTTAATGTTTCACAAGAGTTCGCGTGTTCTGTTCAAAACTGCTGACATTTGGAGGTGTCGTGTGTTTGGAAGTTGTAGGTTTTTGTCAGTTGATGGCATTACTCTCACCTATGAAATTCATCTAACAAAAAGCAAAATTATACGCTTGAAGGACATTTACGGCTAAAATATTGAAAACAGTAGCGCATTATGGTGCAATTAAAAATTTGGAAAACATATATTTTCAGTTCTTCAAGTTTGCTGAAACTTTAACCATAAATATATATGCTTGTAAAAGTTAATTTTCAAAAGCATCTTCTTTATCGAATTCTTTAAAAAAAAAATAAAAAGATTTACGCGCGCGTGTTTTTTGTTTTAGTAAACACTCTTTTTTTCTGTTGTTCAACACCATAAATGTTAAATTTTAATTTTAGGAAATGTGCTGCATATTCTTGAAACGTCGAGTTTATTGTTCAGTCCATAGATTTTCATTTCAGTTTCTCGAGCAAAATATTTTTCAATATTGATAAATAGGTGGATTATATATCTATTTAACTGACTAAACAACATAAGTCTTATATACTACTTCAAATTTTTACGATAAAATCGCTGTTTAATTTTTTCGTTATTGATCTCAGTTTTAATTTTATTAATACCCACGAACTAATGTATTTGTGTTATAACTGAAATTCTGTGAGTTAATGCATTTTTACTAAGAGCTGCTTGTGTTGCATTTATATGTGTACGCGCGGGTATATTAATTATTTTCTTTATTTTTCTTTTAGTCACTTATGAAGTTAAGTATAAGTATCCTAAGAATAAAACAGATAAGCGTACGCCACTATATATAACTTTAAACTGTTGCATAATTTTGTCTCTTGTACTATGTATTATATCTAGAAAAATTAAAAGCGTGTCCACTTACATATTCCCAATAGCAACATAAGTACTCTCACAACATCCGGTGTATAAACAGTGTAAAATCCGGTGTATAAACGCTTACCTTACTTTCAAGCTGCAATTTTTAATATTCAGGTATATACCCCGTATAACGTGTGCCCCCTTTTTTTACGAAACGCCTAAAATATATGTGCACAGTGCTCTTATGTTTTGAAGACATTTATTCGAGGTATTATTCCAGGAGTTAGAAAAAAAAATTCATAAGTTCATAAAGAATGTAATCTCTTTTAAATAAATATTTTTTACTAATTTTAATTAAACTAAAAATTACTAACTTAAAACTAGTTTTTTTTTCTATGCTCCTCTGTTGTTTTGTTTTTAAAACTCTTATTTTTATACCATGCGTATAACGCGCACCCGTAAACTTTGATCTTATTTTTTATGTAAAAAGTACGCGTTATACGCCGGATTAAACGGTAACTAATAAGCTATAAATATCAAAACAATGATGTTTAATTACTAAAAACTACCAACCTTATAATAATTCTTCAATAAAAAGTAGTATGTAAAACCCTGATGCTCGAAAAATAATTACCGTGAAGTTCTGGTGTAGACATTTTTTGAAGGGGATGCCTACATAGATATTTTTTTCCTGTGTAAAATGACTCACGAAAAGTTTCAAAGCACTTTCTCTAAATTTAGAACAAGAGGAGATGTCAAAGTCTTTCTTGTTCGCTCGTTTCATTATTCTTTTTCATTCTCCGGTGAGATGGTAAATAGTTCCGTGGGTTTGGGAAGCAAGGTCGCATACGCAGGAAATGATTATAACAAGGTTGCTTACTCAAGACATAAAATTGCTGATGTCCGCATTTAGGTATTTTTCTGTAATAAAATCGTGGTATCGTAAAGTTCGGTTGAGACTTTGTGTTTTCTTTTTCTCAACATTTGAAGCCGTTAGGTAAAAACTGTCTACTTTTATTATTACCTCTTAAATTCATCTCATTTATTATAATTTAATAAGTTGTATTCAATAAATCTTTAAAAATAATCAGAAATATACATTGATGTACAATCAAACATTACTATTTCCTAAATTAGGGGTCTTCAACCTTAAGCGCTCGAGGGCCATAAGAATAAATCCACAATGTCCTCTGACCATATATATAAATTTACAATGATCCGCGGTCCTCACGACTGTCAAAAAATAATGTATTAAGGAAATATATATATGAATTTCAAAAACATTAAATAGAATTCGAATTAAAGTATTTTGAGTATTAAAGATAAAAGTCCACCTTTTCTTCTGAAAACTTCTGAGATTTTATGCACAGTCAGATTTTTTTTATATTTATAATTGTTTAAAATACGATGAAATTTTTGAGAAATTCGTCATTTTAAGAAAAGTTTATCTCAAATGGATTTGAAGCATATCAATAAAATGTTTTAAATGTCAAGAATAAAAGAAAAAATAGTGCTTTAATGCATACAAGGCAATTTTCCTGAAATTGCCTCAGATTCAAATGAAGGGCTACTAAAATTCCTTCAGGAGGCCATATGTGGCCCTCGGGCCCATGGGTTGAAAACTCCTATTCTAAATGGTGAGTATTAATTTTGGTTTATAATCTATTTTTTCAATTAAACATTTAGAAATCAGGCAGTTTGCTACGCCAAAATATCATTTTGTGGTTTAGTGTTGCCACTCGCTGTTTCCAAATAAAAAAGTAATGTAACCTTAAAAATTAATGGCTTGAATAACTTCAACACATTTTAAACATTTTTTCGAGATTACTCAGTTACATATGTAAAGAGAAAAGTTTTTTTTTCTTAACTTTATTTTTGACATAAGATTTACATAGAATAAAATTTCTTACATATGGAACCCCTTTCCAAACAATTATCAAATACAACGCACCCATAAACTAAACAAGAAGTGTTTTAATAAATGTTTCAATTTGTAAAATAGTTAAGATCCTGTTCGATCACTTTCCTCGCATGTAATTCAGAGTATTTTTAAATATTTTGATATATTTGAAAACAATATTTTGATATATTTGAAAACATGAAATCAAAATTGTGATAGCTTAATATCTTTAAAACTCGATGAAAAACAATACGCAAATAGAAATTATTCCTTTCCCTCTCTTTTAAAGACACTTTATTTGAAAAAAAATATTTTATTCAAAATATTATTATTTTTCTATTTAAAAACCTAGTTTGGAAGTTAATAGAATTTACATTCTATAAATTCAAGAATATGTATAATTTGAAGTTATACGTACATAAATGAGAGATATGGAAATAATTGTGTGTGTTTTTTGTTAGTTTAGTTTTTAATGAAAGAAATAAAAGTTTTCATAAATACAATATGGATTGAAATACATTTTTAACATAAATTTATTAAAATACAAAAAAAATTAATCATTTAGATTTTAAAGCCGATTTTTTTAAAAAAATTAAAATATACATGCAGGGAATAGAATTTCTGTGTACACGTACATACTCAATGACAGAAGTTCAATTGCTCTTTTCACCAAATTTTTCCTTCCGTCTCCAACTATTAAAATGATTTAATTAAAATAGTTTAAAAGGATTAAATTATTTTAACCAAATTTTAAATTCTAAAATCTTACCTCAAAGACAAATATGTGACTTATAGTTGATTTCAGACAAGAACGGGATGCCCCTTTTTTAAGTCATGAAATTTTTTGTATGTTTTTATAGTTTTATTGCAAACTTTTAATCTGTGTGTCTTTTTCGCTGCTATAAATTTTAAATATTTCTTTATTTTTTCAATGTCTTATTTTTTATATTTGAAAATTCTTAAATCTTAGAAGACACATTCCTTTTTAAAATTCATAAATAAACCAAAAGAGTACTATTGCCTAATCAAGTAAGAGCGTGAATTTCATGGTTAATAGAGGTCAAAATAGCAGAGTACTCATAATCCCCATATCATGTTCTACTTCAGGGGTGGCCAATTTTTTTGGGAAGAGTGCCCCTGTGTGTTAAAAAAATAATTATGAGTGGCTCACACTTCAACTTTCCCAACAAACAAACATGGAAAAGTGAAAAAATAAGATATTTATAAGCTTATTACGGGATTTTTACGCAAATAGCCCGTTTTTTAATGTAAGTCTATGTAGTTGAAATTTAAAAATAATAAAATAAATACGATGAAAGTTTGGGTTTTATTGTTAATTAACATTTTTCAAGTTCAATCAATTAGGCTAGGTATAAAATAAAAATGAGTAACTTGAATCATTGAATTCAGAATAATTGTTAAACGCTCAGTATATACTTAATATAGCTTTTGAATTACTACTTTTTTTTTTACCAAGTTAGGATTATCTCTTACAGATGCTAACAAAATTAGGTTATTATAGGTGCACATTAGGTAGTTTTGAGTTACATTTATTTTATTATGCTCATAGCGGAAAATATTTATTCACAAACCTATTTGGATCTAAATTTTGAAGATTTAGTCTGAGACAACCGCACTTCAATAAAATTGTAAAAAAATGGTTATTTATTATCTTTTTAAATTTTTTAAAATTTTTCTGTAAGTCCCCTCGTGGCACTGCTACAACTCCATCCAGCCACCCTGTGGCACGCGTGCCTTGGGTCGGCCACCCCTATTCTACGTTGTTCCAGTAGAATCAAGCATTGGCCCTAATAACACGTAAGACACATCGCATGATACATAGTAAGTTAATTGAATCTCTAAGTCCTCAAATTGACATGATGTAGAAGTTCATAGAGTGGAATGCAAACTCAGATGTCATTCTTGTCATATCACTGAGATTCACAATTACAAAGTCCACCGCATACAGCTGTCCTCATGTTGCTTCTAAGAACGTGATGTTGATAAACAATCCATCAATGGCTTACAAAATACGAATCTCAAATAGATCCAATAGTAAAAATTCTAAAAAAATGTGGGGGAGAAGGGAAATTGTTACTGGTTCTCGTCGCGTATTCCAACCATTCCTCAAAGGGAAATTCTTATAATGAATTGTTAAGATTTTTGGGAACCTCGTACTATAAAGGAACCGTCACGCATGCAAATGGGCATCACTACTTAAGCGAAACAAGTTCGCGGAGGAAGTTGGAAGAGATTTTTTAATAGTGTTAGTCTGAATCATCATCTGTGAAAGCTTCCTAGTGAATTATCAACGTATCTTGGTATAGGTCTCGTACCATTACCATTGCCAAGATTTCTGTAGTTTTGGGATTCAGTACAGCCATCCGGTATTCAGATAAATTATCTTTATTATAATTAATTATAGCTAACTCGTTCTCACATTAATTAGTTATATCTGTATTAGATTTTGAATCGACTTAAATAAAAATTGTTGATATTATTTTTAAATTTATCTCTTCCTTCGGTTGCGTCTCACACTAACGCGAACTCCGGTTTCTCACAAGAGGGGGTCCGGTCTCACATAAGGGGGTCCAGAACTTCCATAGGAGCCCATGTTAAATTACGTAAGTTTATGTACCTTTTTCTCAGAAACTACTTGCTTCTCACGGATAAAACTTTTACAGCCGGTTATGTGTGATATCAATAAAATTTTAACTGAGGGTTTTGTTTTTTTGTTTAAAATTAAAATAATTATTAATTTTTCAAAAAAATGTCCAATTTTTCCCCTAAAATTTAGTTTAAAACACCTTATCTAAAAGGTTTGCTAGATATATCTAATTCCCTCCATTAAAATATGTAAACATGCAAAAAGTATTCTCACTGAAAATTTAAGGGTTATATAACTATTAGTTTTTGAGAAAAAGGTACATAAAGTAAAAAATATTACATTTTCAAAAAACAGGCTTTAAAGTAAAAATTTGTAATTTTTGAGCATTTACTTTCTTTAGTACTCTTTCCGCAAGCATTTTCTTTACCCTCTGCTCCTCCTAAAAAAAGGTTGTTCTAATTTTCTTTTTTTTTTTCATTATTTTTAATAATTTAGCCTTTTGGGGGATTTTAAAATGCTTTCGTTCGCTTACACGAATCCTACGTGCATCTAATTCTTGAAGCATGGCGCACAGTTACAACTTGGTTCAGTATCACAATGTTTTACGATCATTAATTTTGCTACATGACTCATATTGTACTGCGAAATAGCCATATTAACTCCAATTTTAGTGTTTTTAATTCTACAAATGTAGATTTTGAAATCACTGACCATAAAGTGTTATTAACGGACTCATTTGAACAAAAGACGTGTGTGCCCATACAGTTTTGGATATTCCCACTACACTCTAATTTTTCCACTTGAACATCATACGGATTTGCGTTCATCAGAAACCTTTGAAGGAAAAACACAGGTGCTCTTAGAAGAGCTTATTAGATGCACCTCAAGGAATATAATTTCATTTAAAAAGTAAATAAAAATACTTCTAATTATTGTATTTCCTCATATCATATATCATTTTAAATAAAAATATTTGAACTCTTAGAAAATATAAAAAAGTGAAAATCGATGATGATTTTTTCGAACATTCATGTGCTGGACCCTCTTTAGAATAAGATAACATCTGAAGTGCGCCATCAGTGATTCGCAATTGCAACAGTCGTCACCAATAATCACCAATCTAATTCTGAAAACATAATGTATGTACACAATAGACTATTGGTAAATAACATTGATTAATTTCTGGAACCGAAAACTTATCCGAAAAGCACTTATACGTATTTTCCAAATGATTGCCCAGTAAGAAGAAAAATAATTCACCGAATTGCAGACTGCAGAAAACTGGAGTAATCTAAGGAACTATTACTCCCAATGCTCCTCATATTTCAGGAGTAAAAGAAAAATTTTCTGAGAACATAAAGTCTGAGATAAGATTTCCTTTCTCTGCCTAGTTTATCTCACATTTTGCTCTACGCTTGAAAATGTTACCGGACAACTTAATGTGTGTGGGGGAGGGGGGATTAGAATTGATTTTCGTCTTTAGAACAAATACGCTATCTCTCTCAAGTGTTTATTCATTTGAGGCATTTGAGGAGAAATAGAACAATCTGAAATTAAGTTACTTCACTGTACCCTCTAAGCCTGTTTAATAATAAACGAAAAAACAATTATTGCCGTAATTACAAGTACAATTCGTATTCATTCGCTTTAGTGCAATACACTACCATTGAAGAATAGATTACAAAGTTATATTTACTTAATTCCTTACATTTTGAACATGGAACTGTTAAACTTTTACCTCACTCTTACTTCAACCTTTAAGCCTCCATTCACCTCAAATTGATCACATCTGTGAGACGGATTATCTAGTTTTATTTTAGATTAAAGAGAATTACAACATTCATATGTAGAATGTTTTTCTTCCTACTAATCTTGAGCCATTGCTTATAACCTGTTGAGCAATAAGAAAGCGATATTTATATTCAAAATAATCTAACTGGATCTCAGTTGCTAAGCAGTACTTACAATCTTAACCTAAATTATTTTAATTAAAACCTATATTAAAACATCAATGAAAACTGTTATATTTATATATGTTTCATTTAGTAGAATTTTTTTTCGCGTATGCTAATTTATTGTATTAAGAGAAAATGTGTTAAGCCTTGCGGAATTTTTTATCATTTTCAAAATTTTAACCTAGTTCGGTTTGAAAATTCGAATGATATAATTATAATCAAAATTCATGAAATTCATAAAAATACGTTTGTTTTAATAAAATATGAATTATTTAAATTTTTTATTTTTATATATTTAATTTAAAATTTAATTTATTGTGACACATTTTGCTTGAGAAAAATTCATAAAAACTCTTAATTTAAAAAACTGTTGTCAACACTGCAAACTGGATCTCTAAAACTTGGCATTCGTTTTGAAATAAAATAGTTTCTTTTAAAATGACCAGAAATTCTTGATTTTTCGATGATACAAAAAGGTATGCAATGTAAGCGTTTTATGGGAAATATTATAAATAAAGTTCATACGAATACTAAGTGAAAACTGAAAATCATATCCAAAAAAGATTTAAAATTATTATATCAAATATGCAATTCCTATACTTGAAAAACAGTTCATTTTCATCGAAACATAAAGTAAAACATTTTTAAAAATCCTAGGAAACACTGTATTACGTTAGAAAACATTTCTGGAAACAAACCAAAATACCTTTTTAAAACAGAAATGATGAATATTTTTAAAAGAAAGATCCATTAAATATTTTTCAAATAAAAAATGATTCGAAATGGGATTACAGGAATATTACTTTAATATCCATATTCAAAAAATAAAATGTTTACCTACATACGGAACTAAAAAAAAACTAAAAGTTTTCCACTGATATTAAGGCAAGTCACAATTTTTTTTTATATTCTAAATTTCTAACTATTAAGCTTATTAAAAATCTAAAATTTCTCTCTTGCTCAGTAAAAATAAGCTGTTTATTCAGATTCAAGATACTTAAGCAAGTAACTGTGTTTATCTAAAATGTAAAAATAGCGGTAATAATTAAGGTCGGTCATACTTAAGGTGAATACCTTGCAAAGGAATGAGAAATTATATTTAGCGTAAGAAAAAAAGAGGTGTTTGTTTATAGAAGTATTTATACATTTCTTAGTAATAAGAAATGCTGCAAAAATTAGGAGAGGGAGAAAAAAATGTTACAAAATAATTACGGTATAAGAGATAAAAATGAGATTCTTTTCAGGAACAGGTGAGTATTTGGCAAACATTTTAATCCGAGGGTTTTTTTTATCTGAATTTGAAGTATAAGAAATTACACAAAGAACACGTGTGATTTCGCTCTCTTTCTCTCTCTCAGTCTTTCCCTCTCTCAATCTACATGTATATAACATGTTGAGCAGTGATTCTCAACTTTTTTTTATGTCGTTGGGGGTACACTTCTAACAATTTCAAAACTTGACGGCACACTAACAATAAAAAATAAGTTTAAAAGATTTTTACTTAACTGTATGTAATACACTACGTAAAATAGTTTACGATAATAATTTTCAGTGTTAAATAAAGTAATATGTACTACAAAGACAATAAGATGCTTACTGAGAACTTAAGGTATCCGACTACGTTCGGAACCATGATTTTAAAAAAGCGCATAAATGTATAATTTTCATAATATTTAGAGTCACTTAGATGAGAATACATGTATAAAATTGTTTTAAGGACATTATGACAAAAAAATTATTTAAATACAATATTTCGGCAAAAAATTAACTTAGAATAACCTTTTTTCCAAATGTTCTCCTTTTGTAAAAAAAAAGCTTCTATTGTATTAATATTTTGCCTGTATATAGCTCAGACCTCTGTACAGAGGCTCAACTATGATTTTTGAAAAATTCACATTATTTTCAGAGTTACAACCATTTGAAATAATTATCGGAGTATTTTCTTAAAATTTCTTCCTTTTGATTTCCTAAAACATGGATAAACCGACTTCCAAGTTATGCATTTCAAACATTCTAGTTGAGCCTCTGTACAGAGGTCTGAGCTATATACAGACAAAATATTAATACAATAGAAGCAGTTTTTACAAAAGGAGAACATTTGGAAAAAAGGTTATTCTAAGTTCATTTTTTGTCAAAATGTACTTAAATAATTTTTTATTGTAATACTATTCTTAAAACAATTTTATACACATTTTCTAATCTAAGTGACACTAAATATCATAAATATTATCCATTTACCCGCTTTTGCAAAATCACGGTTCCGAACGTTGTCGGATACCTTAATTACAAATGAATTATAAGAATACATTTCAAGTGAAATTTGATCTTGATGATTTTTGATATTTTCGTTTACATTTGGTCGTAAAAATGATAATGCCCCTCTCATTTCNTCATCTACATTTATAAGTTTCTTTCTATTTTTTCATTTTGGTATTTATTAATGCTGAAAATCCGAATTCGCGCAAATATGATGTAGAAAACTGTAATAATATTTTAAAGCTTTTTTCTTACTATTATGAGATAATCTCCTCTAATTTTAATCCTAATTGAATTAATTGACTCTTCCGAATGTTTTGAAATTAAATCTCGATTATTTTCAGTTCGAAATTAGTTTTCCCTCTTCATTAAAAGTTAATTTATATACAGATGTATTCATTATCACAAAAATAGATTGCGGTTTTTTTACAGTCATCTATCCACGAAAGGTAAGTTACATATACCACGAATACCTTTAGTTTATTTTTATAAAACGGCCGAATAATTCGGTTCCAAATTTTATTTTTTTCACAAAGTGCAATTAATAATTTTAAAAAACTGACGGCACAGAAAAGTGCGGTGGCATAGTGGTTGAGAATCACTGCTGTAGAGGCTTAGCTTGAAGCCTTCAAATCTATGCAGACTTTTTGCAATATTTTTTTAAATAGCATAAACAAGTAAAAATAAATAAATGAATTTGCAAAGCTTAGAATCGTGGCAAAATTATGAGATTCAAAGTATAATATGTTCCATCACGATAATAAAATATTATTATTTGTTCCTCGTTTTAAATTTAAGAGATTGAAAGGCACTTTTTTTTTATTGAAAACAAAGTAATTGCAGTGCACACTAAGTAAGTAAGACAAACAAAATAAGATAAATAAAATAAAGGAAAAATAACAAAACCTAAGTTGCGAAGCAAATGAAATAACAAAAACAAATAACTTACAAAAACAAACAAATGCAGTATACAGTTAAACAATTAAATAAAAAAATACAATGAAGTTATAAAAAACGAGCTATTAAAAAAATTACAAAATCAAATCAATGAAGTTACAAAATAAAGTTAATGAAATTTTACTAGGAACAAGCTGAAAAAAATTAGGAAGCCAGTTAGTTTTAAGAGCCTGCAGTTTAATTCTCAGGCTTTTTATGTCTTTCTTAACTTGTGAACACAAACAACACACATAAAAAAAAATTAAGTCAATTACTACTTAGATCAACAAAGAAAAATTTTATTTTAGCTACTTTTTATTAAATAGTTACAATTAATATAAATATGTATATACATAGNACAGAATCACAACATTAAGTGGTCATTAATTTTTATTAATTATCATTAAAGTATCGTATGGTCATCCAAAACAATTGTGTATATAAAATTTCAGTTCAACTGAATGCTTTAAAACGTGAGAAAAGAACATTTTCAAGTTTTGACACAAGTCGCCAACGTGGCTGTGTGTGTGTGTGTGTTTGTAATTCTTTAAATAATTAGTTTTAATCAATTAATTTTTATTTATTATAATTAAATTATTGTATTGTCATTCAAAATAATCTTGTATATAAAATTTCAGCTCAATTGAGGGCTTTAAATGTATTTTATTAACGATTGAAAATTCCACCAAGATAAATAAATATATAGAGAGTGTGAGCTAATAGTAGGAATTGAAAAAGGTAAGGTGTTCAACACTTTGCTCACCATCAACATTGCAGTTATAAAGTTTGGAAGGACACACACACACAGGTTAAATCGGCTGAGATACACTTTAAAATTACCATGTCCAGTAAGGGATTTTTAAATTTATTTAAAAAAAGTGATTCCGAGACAGTTTTTGCGGAATAGAAGGAAAGAATCTTTTTGTAAGAGAAATGATTACGTTTACTGAGTGTTCCTAAAAGTGACAACATTTTCTTCAGTCTTTTTCTTATAAAACGATTTTGGAATGAATATTAACTGTTATTTCAATCCCCCTTTTGTCCTCCAGTCCTTTTATTTCCGAAAATTCAAGTGCAACTATGAACAAAGATAAAAGACACTAATATAGGAATAGAATTGAATGGCATTGCTGTGCGTCTGTGTGTGGACGTTTCTTATTGTGCGATTATTAACACCCTTTTATAAGCTTCACTTGAACGTAAAGAAATCTTTGAACTCAATTTTAACCCGCTTTAAGAGGTCAGATTAATTCAAAATTTTGCTCACTTGTCCAGGACCAATGACAATGCAATAATTTTATAACTTTGTTCCATTGTCCTGATCAGGATCATTTGAATTAACGAATTTCCATTTTCAGATCCCATCCCACATCTGGCGACTAATCTTAGATCCCATTTCCAGATTTGGCGACTAATTTCGGATTTGGTGACTAAAAGATTTAAGTTACAACTTAGTTCGATTAACTATAAGTTACAACTTAGTTTTTTTTAAACTAT